>JANHFR010009428.1:0-22232 GCA_032468015.1 Mimophis mahfalensis | reverse complement strand
AACACCACTTTAATAAGCAGGTCAATACAAAGGATGAAGGCAATTGCTATAAATGTACTGTAAGCCACCCTGAGTCTATGGAGAAGGGCAGCAAATAAAATAAAATAAAATAAAATAAAATAAAATAAAATAAAATAAAATAAAATAATATGGCTGACAATCTCATTTAGCATATTTCATGCAACTGATATCTAAAATATCAAACATGTCATGATTTTCAGATGGCAAATTTTGCTTAATGAACTTATCATGGAGCAAGACTGAATGAATTCTATGGGATTTTATTGCTTAATACACATTTATAGGTTGCATTGTTAGTATCTTGAACAATGGATTTAAAGTATGTCCATAGAGATCTCACTTTCACAAACAAACACTGATTCAATGAAATATCACATAAATAAAACACTTATGCAATGAAATATCATACTTCATTTTTCTGAAAATGACACACTGTCAAGAGGGTCAAACAAATTCATCCCATTACACACAAAAAAGTATGGTAGTTTGGAGGTTTTCAGCAAGAAAAGTTGGGATCAGTTAATCTTTTTTCTTCTCGCTGAATAATAAAGCTTATTTTTACTTACAATCTGAGAGAGAGAAAACAAATCTTTGTTTTCTTGTAAGGTAAAGGTTCCCCTCTCACATACATGATAGTCATTCCTGACTCTAGGGGGCAGTGCTCATCTTCATTTCAAAGCCAAGGAGCCATCTCTGTCCAAAGATGTTTCTGTGGTCATGTGGATGGCATGACTAAATGCTGAAGGCACACGGAACACTGTTACCTTCCCACCAAAGGTGGTCCCTATTTTTCTATTTGCATTTTTACAGCTTTTGAACTGCTAGGTTGGCAGAAGCTGGGCCCAGTAACGGGAGCTCACTACGTTATGCAGCACTGGGGTTTGAACCAGTGGTGGGATTCAATTTTTTTTACTACCAGTTCTGTGGGCATGGCTTAGTGGGCGTGGCTATGCTGTCAGCCAGTCAGAGCTGGTATTTGCCAATGTTGACCAATCAGAGATGGTATTTGCCAGTTCTCTGAACCAGTCAAAATTATCGCTACCAGTTCTCTGGAACCTGTCGGAACTGGCTGAATACCACCTCTGGTTCGAACCACTGAACCACCGACCTTTCTGATCAACAAGCTCAGTGTCTTAGCCACTGAGTCACTGCATCCTGTTTTCTTGTATTCAAACACAAATATAATATGGAACACAATGAGACCATTGGGACCAAGATTTTCAAAGTTGATCTTAATCTGAACTATTTACACTCCTCTTTCTATGTTATTATTATAACAACTTGTAAAATCTAAGAACGTGTAAATCAAATCTTTCTACACTTTCTAGGACCAAATAAAATTGAAAAATAGAGCATTAGCAAATCAGATGGTTTCAGAAATAGGGTATAAAAATAGTAATACTGTCCTCCATCTGATTCTCAATGGCATAATCCCTGAACAAATCACTAATAGCTACTGTTAGATGTGTCTGCTATAAATTAGACTAATCACCTTTTAGAGTTATATAATATAATTGTGATTGCCAACTCTTGTAATACAGTGTCTCTTTTTTGTAAAGATTGAAAAATACAACAGTGGAATGTGGAACATGGAAGACAGAATCCAGTAAGCAAGTCATGAATGATTCATGAAGAATTTGGGTAACCAAGAAGAACCCACCTTGGCCCAGTTTAATTCTTTCCTCTCTATTTCTGTTTTATTTTCTAGATGTACTGTATGTTACCATGTAGTTAGGACCATGCTTCTTGATTAGAAGATGTTCACACAAGGCTTAATCAAGGAAAAAGAGCATCATACATGATCACTGGTAAAACAGAAGAAAGAAGGAGAGAAGTATAAATTAGGCAGGGATGGACTGCTGGGGGTTCTCAAGGGTTTGGGGAAACCTCTTGCTAACAGTCTGCCCAGTTCAGAGAACTCCCAAATCCCACACCTGGCTGGCCCTGCCCATCCCTAGCTGGCCCCTCCACCCCATCCCCCCAGGAGTCTCCACATGGCCCATGGATGCCAGGTAAATGCAGGGCCCGTGTGGAGGTTCAGGGAGGGTGAAAAATGGGCCTCCCGGAAGTTCTGCAAGTCCTGAAATGGATCCATTTCCAGCCTCTGGAAGGCTTCCAGAACTTGAGGGAGGATGTTTTCACCCTTCCAGAGGCTTGAGGAAAGCCTCCGATACCTGGGGAGGGTGAAAAATGCCTCCCCTACTGTGGTATAGGAGGTCGGCTAGGCCATGCCCACCATGGCCACGCCCATTCAGCAACCGGCAGAGGACCCTTTGCTAAAATTTTTGGAGCCCACCCCTGAAATTAGGCCTTTCTAGGGCTTTTCTTCCCACATCTTCCTAATCACCCCTCCTTACTCACTGCCTTCAAATAGGAACCTTAAAAGGAACAATGCACAGAATCTTTCCTTTTGCATTGTTGACAAACTCAAAGCTTGATACACATTCTGATTAGAAAGTGCACTGGCTACATCCATACTGACAGTGGATAGGAGGTCATGCATTGCCATCCTCAACAATTATCATAATCTTCTTGAATTACATCTGTCTGTACTTGGATTTATATTCTGCCTTTCTTCTTGGATCTAAATATAGTATACATGCTAGTACTGTATCCATTTTTTCTCCATGACAATCTTGTGAGGTAGATTGAGTTGAGAATCAGTGATGGACCGTGAAGTTTCTCTGTTCCTATATAATCCTGTTCAGGATAAATATGTTTATACTTCTGTTGTCAAAAGAAAGGTGTGTGTATACTGAAAAAGTAAACATGAGGGTAACAGTATTATCTCTGATATTTCAAATACCCCTTTTCCATTTTTATGAAAAACAATCACGAACTGTATTTAGGTCTTTATTAGAGGAAATGGCTGTTTAATGTGCAACACAACCTCTGGTACAGTGTTACAGGTTGAAGTCATATTTTATAAAAAGCTAAAGGCTGCAATTTTTGCCATTTAGGTTAAAAGTTTATTAGCAAACCATAATCAGTATCCTGATTGCAATTAAACAAGGCTCCCAAATGGGTCAACATGCTTAAGTGCGATCTGCAATCATTTAGATTTTAACATGATGGTTATTACTTATTACCAGGATGCACAATGAGATATTGATTACTTTTAACCTTTAGATCTAAAGATTCAGGAAAGGTCAAGGCAGTAGAGCAGCCTACCTTTCCCGTCTGGTAAACTTATGGCCTTTAACAGAATTCTAATGATTCTACTTGGCAAGGCAGATCTGAAATTAGTTTATTCTCTTGGCAGACAGCTACTATGATCTATTTTGAAAAGTCTGCATGGATAGCATATTTTATACTTTTCTGCTGGCTCTTGGACTTATTGAGAATATGCAGGGGCCGTCTGACTAACTTCAGTTTTTCTTAATGTTAACTTCAGAAGCCACCCTTAACCAGTGGGGCAGAGGGGGTAACCATGCCAGTAAATAAGAAGAAACGTTGCCAATATTATTGTTTGCAGAAAAAGAATATTTTTGCAGATTAAAAAGTATACGGCTTACACATAGAGTGATACACACAGAGTTGATAAACAGTTGGAATGAATAAATGTATACTAAATTCCCTCAGCCTTCCTGGATCTGTTAAAATACTGTCTACCCATTTGTAAATTGATAAAATTAAAACTACACTAACTGCTGGCTTCACTAAGCATGTAAGCTTTTTTGTCCTCTTAATTAGAATAAAATCATCTATTTGGACAAAGCTGTTATTCAAGATGAAATGATACAGGGAGGGCATTTGTTGAACTACCAGCTTTCTTTCACTTTGCTAACATTTGGAATGGCTTCGTGCATTTATACCCACAAACAGAACAGAACTCAGACTTCAGCTCCAGAAGAATTATGGGCAAGAGAAAACATATAACTGTTGTGTTACATTAATTTGCAGAACACTTGGCATTATCACTGCCAAGTAGTCAAATTGTTCCAGGTTGTTCCGGAAGGTTGTTATTAATAGCATGTTTTCTGAGGAAAGTTCTGTCTACTTTTGGAACTGCATTTCTGTTGCCAAGGAAACTCCTTAAGCACAGCATTCTCCGAGCACACTGCTGCTTTTGTTTGCCCGTATCCTATTCATATCATCTAAGTAAGCACTTTACGCATACTTCAGGCTGCAGTTTCAAACACTGAAGTATTATAGCTTCTGTTCACTGTTCTCTTCAAATATATTTCACCTCCTCCACGTTCAGTTTCCCAAATTATTTTAAGTTTATTTCCAACTATAAAGCAGAGAACTAGTCCATTCCCCCGCACTTCAGCACCAGACCACATTTTTTTCCATGCATTTGAATTATAGCTTCATGAGTTATAACATTACTCTTTAAGTGTTAATTATCTTTTCACTCCGAAATTAATGTAGTCATTTCCTACTGATTTCAGCCTACACTGTTATTGGAGCAGAGAGCAAAACATGTCATTGAATTCTAAGCCAGAATTGTTGTTGTGATTAATCCTGGTCACATGGACCATCTCTGCCAAGAGGAGATCACTGAAGAAAGGTGACAAAGACAGTGATTTCCTGTCCGCAAAGACTACGACAGGGGCTGTCTAGAAGTGATGCAAATGAGGGAAACATTCACCATGGTTTGTTTGATCCACTTCAGGACACAGCATCACACATTGCTGGGAAAGAGGCACATGGAGCAGCAGCACACCCAGAGGAGAAAATGAACTGTGCCTTCAGAAGCACTGAAATCCTCTATTCTCATACATTTTACTAGTGAAAAGAAAAGACATTATTTGCCCACAAATGATTGCTGCCTTAAGCATATGATGCATCACTAAGGGGTCATTCCTGTACAAGTAATAGATTTCACTGAGCAATAATCTATCCTGGACTACTTAGCAACTTAGTAACTTACATGTTTGTACTACACATTAAAATATGATAGGAACAAGGTACTCAGAAGTGTTTATTTTTGGTGGTTGTTGGAGAGTCCAATTTACCCATCAACCTTCTGGTGCATCCAGAGCAGCATATTTAATGGGAAAATAATAGAGCAATACACTAAAACATTGTCCCATCTATTTTGGAAATAAATCTCTTTCTCTGGGCCTTCTCTGTGGTGGCTGCCTCCCCATGGAGATAACATTGGCCTCCATATTTTTATTTTTCCAAAAAGCCCTGAAGACATGGTTCTGTCTGGGGAGCCTGGAGCCCATCAAGGGGTTTCTTGAATTGTGTCTGTCACCACCACAGAGCGGAGAGGGTGGGATTATGTATGTATGTGAGTAGGTGTGTGAATTATTATGCACCACCCAGAGTCACCATGTGTGAGTTGGGTGGCCATATAAATTTGTTTAATAAATAAATAAATTATAATTATAATTATAATTAATACAATTTGCTTTTACCAGGGAGGAAACTTGCAATTCTGTATCTGCCAGATATGGTAGACTGCAGTTCTCAGGAATCCCTCCCATCTGGGGAGTCTGTCTATCTATCTATCTATCTATCTATCTATCTATCTATCTATCTATCTATCATCTGTCTAATTTAGGTGGGGCCCATCTCACTCTCAAAATGACTCTGAGCAGTGTAAAACTATAAGCATAAAAACCATATAAAAATACAGTACCTCAATAATAATAATAAAAAACAAGGATAAAATTACATTCTTCTTCATTTCCATTTCTATATACCTCATCCTTAAATCACAAAGTGATTTAAATGAATTATGAACAATAACATTTGAGCATTAACACAGAGATAGACTAATAGATTTGGAAAGGACCATTTAAGCAGATATCCAAATTAAAGCACCCCCATCAAAACAGAAGTTGTCTGGCCTCTATCTGAACATCTAGTGAAAGAGAGACCATCTCTGTGGTTTCACTGATTGAGAAGGATTTTTTTTAAATAACATTTCATCTCAATTTTTTATGATCTAAATCAAAATAAATTCATTAGTTCCCATCATTTGGAAATTATACTCTATTTATACACCCTAAAATGCATTTACTTTTTTTGTACCCACTTTTGTACCCAATTGCTGGCTCATATTCAGTTTCTATTCTAATATCTTTTTTATAGTCACCATGGCCAAGCCAGCTATTATATTTATACATTTGATTTTTATTTTATTGAAGAACTTTCACTTGTCTCAGTTATAGTTCATTTGGTTACTTTTAGCTAATTTCTCCAGCTTACCTGGATCAAGATTATTTCTGTCTTTTAGAACATCATCTCTCTCACCCAGTTTTGTGTCATTTGCAAATTTGACAAGCATTCTCTCCATTTCTTCATCCAAATCATTAAAGAAACATCGAAGTGTCAAAAACCCAGAGTTAAATCTTGGGGTACCTTATTTAACCTAGTTTGGCAAAGCCATTGATGAAAACACTTCAAGTCAGCTAAGTACCTGTTTAAAAATAATATCCATTTAACTATCCTGCTAATGAGTATGCATAGGATATAAAATCAAGATATATTATGTCTATTATAACATCCCTAAAATCTATTAAAGAAGATAATAGAAATACATGAGAAAATTAGCATACCAAGATTTGTTCTTTACAAATGCATGCTTATTTCTGTTGATTACTGCCTAGTTTCAAATTACTTATGAATCAACCTCTTTCTGATTTCCTTTGGGTAAGTGCAAACTTTATTTATAGTCAACAATCACACTGGAAAAATATATAGAATGTAAGAACAATAAAAAAGGAAGTTCCATAAGGAACTAATAAGGCTTATTAATCTCACCCATGAGCCAAAAAATAAACATATCATTATGTTAATATATAATAATTACAAAGCATTAATCATTAGCCTCCTAATGGCAATTGCCCAAACCAAAAAGGATGTATTTTCTCCATATCATAACAACCATGAACACTTAATGATAAATGGATTACTAGGTTATTAATAGTTACTAGTTAGTATTTGGATTATTATCTTTCCATAGCATCCACAAAATAAAGGAGATTGTGATCCAGTCACTGTGAAATTGACACTGAGGCCATATTATTTCAATTATCCATTGACCCTTCTAATAAAACCAGCTATGGGATTAAAGTTCATACTATGACAGACCAAATTCAATGCCCTTCCCCCTGAGAGGATTGGTAAGTAAGTTAAAAAAAAAACACCCTCCTACCTAGATATTAATTTTACACAGAGTGTAAAAGCTTCATATAGGCTTTTCTAGAAGCAATTGATTCCTGATTCTAATTGTAGCAAGGAAACAAAAGCATATCATGCGGGACTCAGAAATTAGACCTTAACAAATTACATTGGACCAGTCCCATGGGTCTCAGGTTTCTGTAGGAACAGATATGAGAACCAAAAAGATAATCATCATCATCATCATCATCATCATCATCATCATCATCATCATCATCTTTGGTTTTAAAGATGTCTAGGATAGTGGACGGTGTCCTGTGATACCTGTGAAATGTAGAACATTTCATCTCCTATTTATACTGAAATTAAGATTGAAATTGTCACTGGAGATTCTCAGTCAATGGTTGTTTCAAAGGTGCTTGTTTCCAATGGCAACTGGACTATGTGTTGCTTGAAGATATTTTGCTTCTCATCCAAGAAGTTTCTAGGGTTTCTAGAGTCTAAGGGTGAAATTCTTGTGCTGTTTTTTCTACCTTCATGATGCAACCAGATCGAAACTTTTGGAAATGGTAGTGGTAGAGATCGGTTATTTCTAAGGTAAAGATTCCCCCGCACATGTGTGCTAGTAGTTTCCAGCTCTAGGGGATGGTGCTCATCTCTGTTTCTAAGCCAGCACTGTACAAAGACATCTTCATGGCTGGCATGACTAAATACCTTCCCACCAAAGTGGTCCCTATTTTTCTACTTGCATTTTTTACGTGCTTTCAAACTGCTAGGTTGGCAGAAGCTGGGACAAGTAATGGGAGCTCACTGCATTATGCGGCACTTGGGATCTGAACCACTGAACTGCCGACCTTCTGATCGACAAGCTCAGCGAGATTGTAGTATTTCAGTCTCAGTATGAATTAATCCAGTCTCAGGCTGTCTGTTTCAGATCCTGACAGAAGAAGCTCTCACACTTAATCAATGAGTTCAACGTGAAATACAAAGAATAAAAATTGCCATTCTAACATTTAAAATAGAGTGCATTTTAACATTATTGACATTACCATAAAACAAGAGACTGAAAGCCAGCTTGATGTAGCAATTAAAGAAATCAGATTAGAAACGGGGAGACTGTGATTTCTAGTCCTGCCTTGGGCTTGAAGCCAGATGCGTGACCTTGGGCAAGTCACTTTCCTCGCAGCTCTAGGAAGAAGATAATGGCAAACCCCATCTGAACAGCCTTGCCAAGAAAACTGCAGTCCAGTCAGTCTCTGAGAATCGGACATGATTGAACAGAAGAGAGAAAGGGAGGAAGACACTTTAACAATTACAATCATGGGGAAAAAAAGATTTTAGTAGATATAAAAGTTCCACTGATTTAAATGCCAGAACATATTTCTCATTAGCTGTGATGATTAGAAGCAACCCGAGAACGGTTCCTGTTGGGGATCATAATTGATGGGCACCTTTGGGAATAGGTGGTCCTGCTGATATATGGTTCCAACTCTACATACATTTAATGTAAACCTGTTTGTCCAATGTTAATTACTCTCCCCTCCAGCTACTATTTACCTCACCCAGGGGAAAAGGCAGGTAGCTGTTTTTTAATCTAACTTTCTTTAGAAAGCTTTCACTTTTTTCCACAAATTTTAATGCCATTTAGCCAAGGGAACAACCTATCTTTTATAGGACAGCTTTGTGTTTAAGCTCTCCTGTTATTAAATCAACATATTCTTTATAAATCATTCTGCCAGTAGCAGCATTTTTCGAACCCACCATGCACACCTCCTTACTGAAGGTTTAATCAGGGCAGATTTTATATAATATGTATTTCAAGCACCTCAAATGTTTTCATAATCAAACCTTCAAATGTCAGAGGAGATGCCAACATTTTTTATATTTGTAAAGAAATGTTTAGTTAATTTTATTCCCTACATGCTAACAATTTTAACAATCATATCTTACTGAATTTAATGGGGTTTTAATCTAACACACAATTAATCTTCTGGGGAAAATGTAAGGAATTATCATTAAGTTTATCTAGTACACTCATTTCTAATCTCCACAGCTCCAATAAACTCTTATTTGCTTAAATTTTGAACGCTCCAGGCAGAAATCTTGCATCAATACAGAGGGCTCTATTAAAGGATTAATAAGAGGAGTTTCCATGCTTGGGCCAGATCCTATAATACCTCCTGAGGATAATTGACAATGGAACTTTATAGAACGTTTGTGTGATCAGGTCCATATTTTTGACATACAAACAAAATCTAGCTGACATTTAGCTGTGCAATATGTTGGTTTATTGGAATAAACAAGAAATATCCAAAATATTTAATTTTGGTTATATAATGACTAAGAAACAGGTGTTAGTTGAACATTGAAAGACAAACTCATGCAGAGGTCAAACAGAGCTGTGTATGCATTATCATTAAGTGGATATTAATATCAGTCTTTACCACACCAGTTGATCCAAACTCTTTACTTGTTGCATTGTTTGACCAATATTGGTACTATTTTCATCTTCTTATCCTACTCTCAGTGAAAATAACCAAATGCTCTGCAGCTTTGTGTTTGAAATGGTGGTTGACTGACTCAGGCACTCACTGTTGTAATATGCACCCCTGGCTGAGAAGGTATGAGAAGGGCTATGAAAATACCAACAGACCTCACACATTCTGGCCATAAACTGTTTCTGCTTCCCTCTTCGAAATGACAGTACAGGGCATTGCTTGCCAAAACAACTAGACACAAGGACAGAAACATGCCCCCCCCCCATGCCATCACTCATCTAAACAACCAATTATCGCAACTGGGATGTCAAACTATCTAGTACGGCTATATTATTATTATCCTTCTCATCTTTCCTATTACCTATTTTCTAGATTCTTATGCCTATAACATAGTTGTTTGTACCTTATAATTTATATTGATTGTTTTTATTTAATATCCCATGACTATCATTGAGTATTATATCTTATGATTTATTATGTATTTTATTATCATGATCATGATTTATCACTTGTTGCTTGTATGTAACTGAGAGCTTATGCACTGGAGACAAATTCCTTGTGAGTCCAATCACACTTGGCCAATAAATAATACAAATTTGAATTAATTCTAATTCTAATTCTAACTAGAAACATTATTGGTTAGGCAACCTAGTAAGTAGGAAATGTCAAATGTCTCAATATTCAATTCTTTGGCATGCTGGAAACCAGTAGATTAAAACAAGAAACCCAGCCGTGTGTTGATCATGTGATGAGGATCATTTTTATGTCAGACTAAATCTAATGTCATCTGATTGAAAGTTTCATATAATCACAGATTTGGTTTTTTAAAACAATATTGTAGTCTAATTCCTTCCAGAAGCAACAAAAGGAGCCTTCTTTGGACATGAAAACAATTAAAGATTAAGCTAAGGGGCAACAAAGCATGACTGACTTCTATGCTTTTTTAAAAAAAGGACATACTCTCTGCATCTATCAGAATAAAACAAGAGGGCAGAGAAGTTGATATATATGAGATCTAAAAAAACCACCATGGAGAACGTACACTGAACTGTGAATTTACAGACAGTTTTTTTTCATACTTAGTCTGGCTATTTCTATATTGTTATTACACTTTTAATGCATACTCTTGTCTTGCAATGTACTTGTTTTATTATAGATCTTTCTCATTTATAGACTCCATAGAGGCAAAGATTACTGCTGGCAGTAGTGATAACACAGCATGTAACCTGGCAGAGATGCTTTGCTGAGCTGGCTCAGAGGTGCAATTACTTATCAGTTCAATATCTGGAAGGAAAATTCTGTGGATTTAAGAAACTCATCACAAGAAAAGAGAACATGCAATGCACTGGTTGGTGTATGGGAGTATCATGAATTAAAAAGATCATTCATCAGATACCGCTTGTCCACAGAAATATTCATGGTATTAGTTCTGTAAGAAGATGGCCAGGACAAACAACTCAAATATTAGCCATACTGACCAAGACTGAAAAGTGTGAGGACTAGTATGTAAATACTATACCAAAAAGATGCATATTTTCCTACTTCAAAGCTCCATTTCTGTTCTCAAGTGAGCCCTCACGTGGTGACAGATAGCATTAATCACTTCTCCAGCAAGGCTTGAAATGAATAATCTTCCACTTGCAATAAATGCCAGCTATCAATACATGGATATGTTTTAACAAGAGGCATTAATCATTTAAAATTGACTGCAGTTCTCGTCATGCTCATCTTCATCAACAACATCTTGAAAGAACTACACATAATTTTAATATTTACTATATAAAATAATGTTAAAAGGTTTCATCAAGAACGTATCACAAGTTCTGGGAATTTAATTTTGTAAACATCTTAAAATTTTCATATTTTATAATGTGACTCATAACAAATTTTGAATTTTATTATTAGCCCTAAAAGTGTTCCTGGATGTTGCCAGTCCTGAAGTCTGGGCCAAGACTTTAAGTTTCATCTTACCTTAGCTTGGTTCATACATTATAGTCATCCTCTTTGTTCATTCATAAGAAAGAACTAGAGTGAGAATGAGCTCCAAATTTACTTTCTAAATCTGACCAAATTCGGAATATATCTGTTCTTACACTGGAAAATTCTAACATATTACACTGTATCTAGTTAATCACGTGGTTGCTATAGGATTCCATGCAGACAGCTGGATGGAATTCTATAGGACTTGATGCTAGCTGTTTTCTCTTTAACCAGCACTGAAACAGCAACTAAAGCCTAAACTCTGCAGGACAATGTAAAACAATTTACTGCCTGGTAAGTGTGCACAAGAGTATCCAATACAACTAACTTTCCTCCTCAGATGCCAGATGTGGAAGATAAATATTCTTCTGTCAAATATTATCTCTCTCTTTAATACATGTTGCTTTATATTATACTGTAGTTACTTTTATATTAGGCGTACTCTTTTTTTTTTCTTAGTTCAAGGCATGCATTCATTTTTGTGTGGCCAATTAGAACTATATTTCAAAAATTCGTACATGAGACCAGAATAAAACATAAATTTATTTTCACATGCTACCATCTAATGTTTAAAATAATCTAAGACATAATAGATCCCTATGTGGAAAGGAAGATGCGACATGTTCAGCCTGGCATCAAAAAACAAAGGAACAAGAGACATCATTACTTATGCACACTGGATAATTGAGAAATCCCAAAAATACTTTGCAAAATTCAATATGTGCTTCACTGATCATAGAAAAGCCTTTGACTGTGTTGCCAGACTGGACAATGTGTTTATGAAAATGGAAATCCCAGACCATCTTAAACATATATGTAGATGAGGAATCCATAATCCAGATAGAGCATGATGAATTGGACAGCTTCTGGGTCTGCAAAAGATTGAGGCTCTATTCTCTTTTCTTATTATTTAACTTGTATGCTGAATTTGTATTTATATTCACCATATAGGAAGGAATGTCCTGACTTGGAAAAAAACTAAGCAAGATTTTAAAACTGAAGGGAAGAAACAGGAATAACCTGTTCTATACTGATGGCATCCATTGGTAACCGAGAATACAAAAAATTTACAAAGCCTCGTAATGAAAATCAAAGAGTACAGTGAAAAAATGGGAATAGGATTGAACATAAAGAAGACTAACCAATGACTACAAAAATAGCCAGGCTCAAATTATCATACTTTGAACACTTTATGAGAAGACCTACTGTACCTTTCTTAAGCGGTCTATAAATTAGGAAAGGTGAAAGAAAAGAGAAAGAATGTCCAACAGCAAGGTGGCTAGACTCAACTTAAATGGTGATAGGTGCACTGTTGGAAGGCCTGAAGGATCAAAGTAGGAACAAATCATCTTAGATAAAATCTATCTATGCAAGCACTAAAAAGAAAATACTGGCTTATTAGTTGATCATCATCATTAATATATTTGCTTTATATTAAATCATTTGCTATTTTTCCCATTAAAAATATTGGGACACTTTTCAAAGGTACTTGGAAACCATAACGACTATGTGGTTATTTTATTTTTTTTATTTAGTTTCAATTATATGCTTTATTTTAGTTTTTATGATGTCTTTAATGTTAAGGCAGTAACCAAATCAGTATAGCTTAATTTTTTGCAAGAAAAATATCCAAGTTCTCCATTAGGACCAGGCAACAATCCAGCTTCAAAAGGAAAAATAATGATTTAGAGCATTTGGAGTACACAAATAGCACCTGCTGAACCTTCCTTAAAGCAAATACATCTCGTTTAAAGAGTTGCTAATAGGTGCTATATGAGTACCCTGCATGCTCCAAATTACCCTTTTGTCTTGTAATCATGATTGCTGTGTAGTCCTACTGTTTATAGTATTTTGCAGTGCAATTCAAACTTATTCCCGAACTAAAGACTGTTGTGACTAAAACTGCATGCAGCATTTCTCTGCTATCACTGAATATTCATATCAGCTTTCTTCCAGATGTAGCATCATATTCCCAAATCAAATCTCACATTGCTATTTTTAACCCAAAATAATCAAATCACTCAATATCTGATTATTTTAAGTGTTTGCTGGTATTTGAATATTCTTTAAGTATCTCTGGCATATTTTCCATGAATCAGATGTTTTTCATTTCATGTACATTTGATGTCTCCATTGTAAGTCAAAGAGTACCCTTTTCAAAATTGCTAGTGTTATTTTACAGGCATATTACAGTATTTGTTTTAAAAAAACATACTTTAGCTTTATCAGATTTGAGCAATTTATTTTTATTATTTATCATATACATACTCTAAGTGCCTAAATGATAACATTACAGAGACACAAGAACATTAAGTAATTTTCCCAAAAACAATTTGTGGATCAAAAGGGACTGAATGGGAACTTAGTCTGTTTTAACACAAGTAATAGCAATAGCAATAGCAATAGCACTTATATATAACTTCACAGTGCTTTACAGCTCTCTCTAAGTGGTTTATTGCCCCCAACAATCTGGGTCCTCATTTTACCAACCTTGGAAGGATGGGAGTCAACCTTGAGCTGCCCTTGAGTCAACCTTGAGCTGCCCAGAATTGAACTCCTGGAGTCAGCAGTGAGTTAGCCTGCAATACTACATTCTAACCACTATGCCACCACAGCTTTTAAGTAACGTAGGTGTGTATCTTTAAGTCAGAATTGTCAGGGTAATTCCAAAATGGCCTATGAACGGAAGATACTGCACCCTACCCTGTTGTTGTTGTTGTTGTTGTTGTTGTTGTTCCTTATAATTGCCTGGATTGGTCTCTGTAGTTATCTTGGCAAGATTTTCAGAAGTAGCATTGGTGCTACTGGCCCAAGATCACCCAGCTGGGTTTATCCCTATGGCAATACTAGAATTCCTGGTTTCTCTCCTTTACCACTACACTAAACTGCACTCTCCATTACAAGTGACACTATGCATAATTAGTTTTTTAACATTTAGAAATCATTCATGGGGCTTGGGAGTTCTAAATAAGGACTCCCAATGTGGGTATACTGCACCATTTTGATTCTGTTTCATTTTGATCCTTAGAATATTTTCTTAACATATGAATCTTGAGAAGTACAATCATCAGTATTAAAAAGTAAAAAATACAAGTCTACTGTGAATGTGCATATAAGACTATCTAAAGAAATTCTTATATAGTTTATGTTTTTAATGTCTTATCTTAGGTATGCATTCAACTGAGCTAAGATGGCTGAAACCTTTGGGTTGTGGCATATGAATACTGTTTCATAGCATTTCTTTCTCAACGGTTATGTTCCTGGGCAAGAGACGCATTGTGTCATGTGCACAATGACATGATGTGCACAGTGTCATTTTGACATCTAAGTGACTTCTACCATGCCTTTGCCTAGAGAGGCTTTGTACAACATCATTCACTTCACATATCCAACAAGTATAGACAGTGCTGGCCATTAATGTATTGTACTGTTGTATGTACTATTTAAGTAAGTACTATTTAAGATAAAACTTAAACACTTTGGCCACCTAATGAGAAGGAAGGATTCACTGGAGAAGAGCCTGATGCTGGGGAAGATTGAGCACAAAAGAAAAGGTGGCTGAATGGAGTCACTGAAGCAATTGGTGTGAGATTAAATGGACTCCAGGGGATGGTAGAGGACAGGAAGGCCTGGAAAAACGTTGTTCATGGGGTCACAATGGGTTGGACACGACTTTGCAACTAACAACAACAACTATTGTAAGTACAATACAAACAGGGACATGGTGGCTCAGTGGCTAAGAAGCTGAGCTTGTCAATCAGAAAGGTCAATAGTTTGGTGATTCGAATCCTGAGCGCTGCATAACGGAATGAAGTCCTGTTACTTGTCCCAGCTTCTGCCAACCTAGCAGTTCGAAAGCACGTAAAAATGCAAGTAGAAAAATAGGGACCATCTTTGGTGGAAAAGTAACAGCATTCCATGTGCCTTCAGCATTTAGTCATGCTGGCCACATGACCAATGAGACATCTTTGGACAGTGCTGGCTCTTTGGCTTTGAAACAGAGATAAGCACCGCCCCCTAGAGTTGGGAATGACTAGCACGTATGTGTGTGGGGAAGCTTTACCTTTTCCTTTTACTATTGTAATATTGTATCTCAGAAAAGCTAAGAAAATTAAGACTGTTACTCAAAAGTGCTTGAAGAAACTTTTAAAAATAACCAGAAATAGAATTGGGGAAAAAATGTTTTCTTTCATTCAATTTTGTTCAATACTTAGAAACTTCCTATCCATCCATCTATTCACCTATATATCCATGCTAGTAAGAAAAGGGTTGTTTCCCTGTTTCTTTCTCTCTGTATTAAATAAAAAGATTCATAATCAATGCTCACATGTATAAATTGTGTTTTTCATTCATAAAAATTGTGCATTCTCAAAAAGAGAGCATCTGCTTTCAAAATAACTAATATAAATTATATTGGAAGAATTGTATACCCTGAAACAAAAGACTCACTAAAAAGAATGAAAGATGATAAAAATTCTGAAAATAGTTCCTATCAGAGCACATTTTCTAAATGCTACAATCATTTTTTTTTCTTTGTGTTGTTTCAGTCTATTTAAGAATGCGGTTTCATCCATTTCAATTCATCCAATGACAAATCTTTGTCCTCCTATAAGATTGTACCAAATGGAATGCGATGAAGGGAACTTTCTTACAATTATGATGTCGGCGCAGGCTTGTCAGCACAGAGGGGATGGAAATGAGGTTGGGGACAGGGGAGGGAATTCTAATAGACACCATGATATATACAATGAACACAGAGCTATCCTGTGAGAGAAAGACATGTCAAACTCATCAGATCTTCTATAGCTAGGTAAAGGCAGCAACAAAAGCTCTAACCTTGTAAAGATGCAGCTGCTGCTCCTCTGACATCATCAGGTCATGGCTGTCGATCACTATGGATTCCATGTCAATCAGCCAATCCCAGAGCTCCTGGTATTCTGAATCAAAGTCCAAAAGGCTGCAGATGAAGAAAAAAAAAAGCATTATGCATAATAGATTAGAACTGTTCAAATCTTATACTTGTATTAGAATGTATTAGCTTTCTGTATAAAATGCATGTTCTCTTTTGCGGAAAGATTATTTACTTTAACAGGAGGTATAAAAATGCAACACAAATATAAGTCATGACCCATGTCTCAGCAAATTATGCTGGGTTCTGTCAACAAAAGCAGACATATTTCATTCGCTTCAAAAAATGTAAGAAATGGGAATTATAAATACAGTGTCTTCACGGTTTTTAAAGTGCCGACATATTCAACAAACTTCTCTGTGTGATAATCATGATGAGCAGTTATTTGCACCAGAACTATTTTCAGACAAAAATGACTCAATCCATTTAGCATCCTTTTGCTGTCCATCTGCCTATCTCTGCAAGTATATTTTCATGCATGAATAGCTAGCATTTCAACACAACACTTTAAGATAGGCTTGAGTGAAGATGGTAAGCCAGTGAGAACCAAGGCCAGATACAGTATTAGACAGGTGTTCCCTACAGACATGTTAGAAACAAAGGTAAGGACAGGAAGTCAAAACAATGAATCCTTGAATAGCCAGCAATCATTAAAATTCAAAGAAGGATCACAACGGTTTCCAACAAAATAAATCATTAGAATAAGGAGCTTAAAAGGATTAACATTATTCTCTATTGAAAGCTTAGTGAATAAGTAAAACATCACAATACAAAAAAGGGGGAAGAAAGGGAAGGAAATGAGGAAGGAAAAGGAGAAGGAGAAAGAGAAGAAGGAAATGAGGAAAGGGAAGGGGAAGGACAAGGACAAGGAAAGAGGATCAGTATATAGAATATGTGAATTTATAAAGGCCAGCTGAAGGATCCTGAGGAAAGATAGAGATGCTTTTAAAAGTTTTGGGCCAATTCATGCTCCAACATACTCTAAAGCATCTTAGGGAAATAAATCCAAAGTCTGTACAACTCTACCGTAAATACTGTGTGGTATACTGTATCAAAAGTTGTTCATTTTGTATATTTGTGTTTCATGTGTAATGTCTACTATACTGTTTGTAGACCAGAAGAAAACCAACCCAATCTGCAAATGGTGCAGCAAGAAGATCCTGAACATAAAAATTTATGGACTTTGAATTAAATTAAGCAAAAAACAAAATCAGCAGCCCCATACTACTACATTTTGATTACACTTTACAATTACATTTTTAGTAGCAGCACAATTATTACCTCTCTGCTCCTACCACATTAAACTTTATTTTTGAACTTCCAGATAATATACAGGCAACCCTATCAATGTATTCCTCTAACATGGGAATGTAAGAAAATCCTTGTTGCATCAGACTGTATTTCTCTCTGCTTCCATCATGGTGCAATGAACTTCTCAAGCAGGATATGACAGCAAAACTCCTTTCAACTCCACAGTGCTGGACACTGTCCATGCTTCACACCTGCCATGGCAATAAATCTCGACTCTCCAGACACTTTGACCCTATACTCAAGAGCAGAATCTTACAGAAACAGCATGATATATACAATGCAGATTAGTTATTTTGTTGTAAACAAGAAATCTCATATATACAATATGGGTAGATTTTGTTGTAAACATGATATCTCATACATATGTTCTGATCCTGAATATGGTGTGAAAGTGAAACAGCTAAGATTTATTGCCTTGGCAGGTGTGAAATCTAATACAACACAAACACACACACACACACACACACACACACACACACACACATGTGCTTGCATGCACGCGTGCGCACACATACACACATGCACACAATTTGCAAACTGAAGAACAGAGAAATCATGACAGATGCAAATACAGTTCCAGATATATAGCACCCAGAGTTTGTTTGTTTGTTTGTTTAAAAGATGTGCATGTACATTTTATACACCATGACCTGGGTTGCTCATAAACCAAAACAAAAGTACGCAGCACCCTAAACATAATACACTCCCATATTCAATTGTACTGTGCTCAAGCCTGTTTAAGTCCTAGACGTTCTCCATACTTTCCAAGTTACTGTCACAAAAATTGGCTACTTGTTTTTCAGATATTGAATACCACTGGACATACCTGTGATTATTGTACCACAATTCTTAATGTTGAAATGACATATTCAAATCTGGGCCTTAGAGAATGTTGCATATAAAAATGTACTTATTGGGGATAAGATGTACAAAGTGCCTTCACAGAAAAAGAGTCATTAAATGCAGATATTATGCATTAAAATATCAAGAGGTTTATAAAGTTATAGAGAAGGTTGTATATGTGTGAAACTGATACAGGCTGAATATAAACTGATTTAGCCTTCATATCTCAAACTTTTATCTGATTACAGTGTTGTGGGAAAATGCCCATCATCTCTTTATATTTGCTGAAATTAACTTTGGTTTGTGACAAATATCTGACATGCTGAGTTTCTGTTCCACCAATATCATGAATTTATAGAAGATATTGTGTGCATTTTATCACAAACATCAGTTCTTGGTGAGAATTAGATCTAGGATAATTACCCATTCCATTTTTGGGTTGATGAAATTATTGGCAAAATAAATCAAGCATGTATTAAATCTTCCATTCCTAGAGTCTGATATCACAGTTCTTGAATTTTTTTCCATTGGTATTATGTAAGCCAGCTCTCAAAACTTAATAATATGATATTAGAAAGCAACACACAAGATTTCTGCAAAACATTGACACAATGTAACTTCAATGTCTTTAAATGTTATTGGGTGCTGATGATTCTCAGGATAATCATTTTATCTTATAAAGCTGTAAAGGATTATTATTTTATTTGATATGTAGATTAAATGTAAATATTTAAAACAAGTGGCATATTTATTTCTTGAATTTATTATTCCTTAAATTCAATGACACCATTATTTTTATTTATTGGGGATGTGGGGCTAACTTTTTTTTTATAATTTTATGGAGCCACAATAGCATGTATGGTTTCTGTCATGTTCCTGTACTCAATACTTGGTGTCATTGTCATCTGATACTTTATCATACTCTGCAAAGTATTTAATTTAATGTCTATTTTTTAAGTATACAAGATTATCCTCATCACACTTCTCTCGATTCTTGATTCTTGTAATCAAGAAAACATAGTCTATGACCAACTCCATGATCATACCTTGTACTTAATAATATTATCTTCAAAGTCAACCATTATTTTTAGTGTTTGTCTTTTTCCATAGGCTATGTGAAAAAGGCACTTGCATTCTAAGGTTCTTTACAAAACCAAATCCTTATTCTGTTCCCCCTCCCTACTTACACCAGGAACCTTCAAAAGAGGAGCAAATCTTCCAGAGTAAAATACAGTTTAAAAGAACAGAGAGCTGTCTCTTTAAACTAAAGTCTCAGAGAGACTGAAAGTAAAGTCAAGAAGTGTAAATCACCAACAGACAGGTGCCTGGTGGGAGTCCAGACTGATGGGGGGGGGGGGGGACTGGAAGTTGTCAAAGTCCATTCACTGCACAAGGATTAAGAGTCTACAGGTTGGTTGAGCAATTGTCCCCTGCATAGGACAAGGCTCAGCCACACCCTTTTTTAAGCACTCCGGGGTGTTGCCCAATCAATGACCAGCTGCCTCCCAGCCTTTGCTTCAACACTGTTGTACCCTTCTGAGCCTGCACCTTTCCCTAGTGTCCAACAAGGCCTCCTCTTGGTTGCTATTAGGCCCCACCATCTACCTCTGCTCAGCCTCTGTTGGCACGCTAACAACAGCCAACTCTTGCTGGCCCCACTGGGGGGGAAGGCACCTCTGGCACACAGCCAGCTACCAGCTGCACCTCCTTATCTGACTCCGAATCACTCAGCACAGCAACTGAAGAAGACAGGGCCACAACAATCCCCCTCCCAGATTTCTTCCCAGTCTACACATTTGATCTCAGCCTAGACCAGATGTCAGCAACCCATGGCTTTGCAGCCACATGCAGCATTTTGGGCCCTCTGCTGTGGCTCACTATTGGGTGATCCCACCACTGGCTTGCTCCACCCCTCTCCCTCCCCTCCCACCAGTTACTCCTCACCTGGACTGAGAAGGTAAAACACAAAAAACAGAAATGAGAAGGAGAAAGGGAAGAGGAGAGAGAGGAAGAGACCCATTTCTCACAGAAAACACCAGGAACCACAAAACCTGAGTAGGGTGGCAGGTTGTTGTCATGTGACTGGGTGGGAGTGATGTTGAGTTGGCCATGCCACCGGGTTTGGTGGCTCCCGTTGTTTTCTTTTCTATGGGAAAGAGCTCCAAATGGCTCTTTGAGTGTTTAAGGCTGCAGACCCCTGGCCCAGACCACACTGTTATCATGCCTGTTGCAGCATTCACTCTCCCTGAAAAAAAAATATAATATGTCACTCCCAGGCTCTGAAATTTTCTTATCTCTGTGCTAACATCTCCAGGAGGGGAGGAAAAAGCTCCTGTCTGAAATCCTGATGATCCATTGCCAATTAGTATAAATAGGAATGCAAAACCCACATCCTTCTATATTTCAACTCCCAGAACCCACTACCTGGAGCAGAGTTCAACAATGTACGGAATACCATCTTTGATGCAGAAAACACTGAGCAGGGCAGGTTGGATGTTTTGATTCCATATAGGTCCACTTTCCTATGTTGTTACAATAACTGCAACATGGGCAGCCTAGTGTGCTATAGAATATGAATAAAAGTTCATTTAGTTTCTTTGTCTATATTGCAAAATCAAGTCGTAAGGAATATATTTTAACTTCATGGACATGTAAACATAAATGCAGTGTTGTACACCTAATCCTTTGAATACAAACTTATTGCTTAAGGTGTGGGCATTAATTTGTAATATAAAATGAAAATGCATGACTATTTCTGAGAAATAGTATCGTACCATTAATAAACAAAAAATTGAATTATGTTTACCAGTCAATTGTTCAAGTTTAATGTTTTACCTAATCCTGATAGTTTCTTTTCTTCCTAGCGAACAGACCCTATTCAAGGCCTTTTTCTTCTGACAAGGCAAGCCACTCTATCCCACAGTACTGTTCATACATTGGCTACTAGTCTCTATTAGCTATTATGAGAATCTGCTCTCACGATATCTCTTCCTTTAGGTTCACCCTTGCCTGCAAGTCCTGATTCTCCAACCTCACTCCCACAAAAGGGTGGAAAATGTCTTCCCTCCCCTTCTCTTCTGGCACTACTTGTATGACTGGGGAGATATTCCAGCGGGCAGGGGGCATGAAAGAGAAGTGGAACTTTTTCCATCCCACAAGATGACATGTAATTGAGGGGACCTGGATCACATTCAATCTACCTGAACGTACAGAGAATGCAGAAATTATTGGAGACCGACAGTCATGCAAACTATCAGTCTCATTGAAGGGCTTGATGTGGGAGGACCAGAACCTTCAGTTGTACCTGATTGGTAGCTTGAACAGCAATGATGGCAGATGGGCATAAAAAAGAAGGCCTTGTTACAGCTCACACTGCTGGACCAGGTAGTAACTGCCTTAAATAAAATATAAATATATTAAATAATTATAAATATAAATATATAATAATAATAAAATAAATAAATAAATAAAAATAATAAATGTATTAAATAAAATAAAAATAAAAATAAAATTTTGTTGTTAGTTGCGAAGTCGTGTCCGACCCATCGCGACCCCATGTACAATGTTCCTCCAGGCCTTCCTGTCCTCTA
>JANHFR010009423.1:24792-37542 GCA_032468015.1 Mimophis mahfalensis | reverse complement strand
GGCGGCAGCATTTTCATGGAAAAATAAGACATCCCCTGAAAATAAGACCTTGTGCTAATTTTGGAGTTTTTAAAAATTATGAGACAATGTCTTATATTCAGGGAAACATGGTACTACCTTCTGTTGTTTGCAGAGGGACAATTTCTAACACTAATAGATTTTACTAGCCATAAAACAAAAATATTTTTGAAGACACATTCAGATATTCTGCTTAAAATTAGCCACATCTTCAAGTTACTAAAAATACATTACAGTAGAACTTCAGTTCACAAATGCTTCTATTCGCAACCAAATTGGTTCGCAACCAAAAAATCTGCTAAATGTTTGACTCAATTCGCAAACAAATCCTCGGTTGGCAACCAAATAGCCGCGGCGATTTTCCCTTCTGCACTATTTTGTTTGTAAAATAGCCATCCTCCTCCTGTTCCAGCCACTTCTTCTTAGTCAGCTCCAGTCAGCTATGGGTGCTCCGGCTGTTTGTCAATCAGCACCAGTCAGCTGCGGGTGGGAGGAGCAGGCTGTTACTGTTAGGGTGCATTCTGTGGCATATTTAACTATTTGTGCGCTTCCAAATCTTAACAAAAACAATACAGTTCATATGGGTCTGGAATGGATCAATCTCGAATTGCCACACAACCCAGTGGGAAAATTTCTTTCGGTTCACAACCAAAGTTATGGAACGAATTGTGGTTGTGAACTGAGGTTCCACTGTATTATATTAAAAAAGCCAAGCAGGAAATACATCCTGTCAAAGGTCTATATGCAGCCACTGAATTTTTCTCCAGAACAGAATGCACCTATGGTTTGTGGTAGACTACTCCAGCAATACTGTACTCCGTGAAAAATAGTGTCTCCTGCCTTCAGCAGGAGAACCTTAACATTAGAAAGTGATTTTCAAGCAGTTCTAGTCATCAAAATCGAGGAGGTTCCTTAATTGTTTATATCAAGGCTGATGTATCATACTACGTCATACTTACATCGTACTATGAAAGGATCTTATTTAAGCTCCTGTTTAAAAGTTCTTCCCTTGATTTCATGAATAAGACTCTTGACTGATGCTTCCGAAACTTGCCTCACTTTCCACACCATCTCCTTTCTGCAAAAGAACAAGCATGGCAGAGAAGAGTGCAAATAGATATATGTCCACATCAGATACACACATTTTGAGTACAGTCTGCTGTAATTCCTCCAACAGACTTAACAATAACAATACTTCTTCCCAAAAAAAGTCAGACAAAAAAAATCACTTCCATCAATTACACATTGTTGTCTCACCTACTGTGGCCTTTGTACTCCCTAGAACAGTGGTTCTCAACCTGTGGGTCGAACAACCCTTTCACAGGGGTTGCCTAAGACCGTCGCAAAACACATATTTCAATACAAATACAGGTGTATGTGGAAATAATTTGATGGTTGGGGGTTACCACAACATGGGGAACTGTATTCAAGGGTCGCGGCATTAGGAAGGTTGAGAACCACTGCCCTGGAAGGTGTTCAGTGCAGTTCCTGGTGATCAGTTTCTCTTCAAGCAATATTTAGGAAGATATTAGATGCTGACCTTGGCTCTTATACATCTCTTCTGCCCCATTAGAGTATGCTGTTTGCCCCCAAATGAACAAGTAAAAAGGAAGATTTTATATTTGAAGTCATGGGAAAGTATCTGTTCTATCTAACATGATAGATATTCAATGGATTTTGTTAGAAATAAAAGTAACAGAGAATTGTGGCTCCTCAGACAGAAGTAATATGAAAATTAAGTAAAATGAACCTTTTCTGTGTTTTTAATTATTTCTCTATAATGTGCAGTAATTTGAGTGTATCTGTTTATTCGCAGGCTTACCCTGAGTATCTCATTACGTACCAAATTGTAAAGCCAGATACTCCCTCACAGACAGCAGTAGCTGCGGAACAGAAGACCTAGTAGATGCTGGTTCATTGAAATAGATTACGTGACTTACGGACTGGATGGTTGAGATTAGTTTCAGAACATCAAAGTTATATGGAATTCTCATCATTCTGGAACTGCTTTAGGTGTTTTATAAAGCATTGCTCTGTAAATGAATCTGAGTAACTGATATGTACTCAATTGCTACTATTCCTTTTGAGGAAATGTTTACAAAGATTTGCCTTTTAACATCCTATCTCAGGCTCACTTTCCCTGCAGTTGCCATGTGTGTAGTGAGAACATCACTGCTTCAGTCTGGATAAATGGAAATGTAATGTGGAGTGCTGTGCTACAGCCCGTTTGAAAGAACAGCAGCAACAGCGGTAGTGAAGTGCAGAGCCTCTATCGAACCCATGCCATCCTCTCAACATGCAAGGCTGGTTTTTCTTTTTAGAAGTCTTTAGTCAGTTATTTATTTTCATTTTATTCTTCTGTTACAAAAATGAGCCAGACCCTCCTTGAGGATATTTTTGCACAAAGTCAATTTGACTCAAATCACTTAACAATGCAATAGGAATTTCTTATCCAAGAAGGTGTTAGAGATATAGTTATTTGGTCTGGGATTCTTTTTGCACTTTTTATGAATTCTTTTTATGTTGCTAGGAACATAATTTTAAGGTAGAAGTCCTGCTTTATCCCTATCAAGTTTCTCTTTCTTTGTAAGATGTCCATGCTAACATCCATGTAGCAGCTTCTTTGGAAAATGGTCTCTGTTCCTCTGTTTTGCTTTCTCGTGTCTAATATCCCAGTAGCACAGTTTGGATGTGTCTGATAAAAGGCGTAAGAAACATTTGTTGGATGAAACTGAATAGATACAGGATCCTGTTTTCTCTCTGCCCTTGCTAAGTGAAGTTGTAAGCAAGTTAGTGGAATTCCTCCAGGAATTTGATGTCTTCTGTGGGTATTTGTTCCTGTTTTTAAAAAAAACATTTTCATCAGATAATGAACAGCAAGGGAGCAGAGGTGTGAGCCAGAAGCTTAGTCTAGTCCTCACGTGTGTGTAAACTCCAGAAGGACCATTTTTTCACAAAGGGCCTATTAGAGTATAAAAGTTAACTGTAAAGCTTGCTTGAGGCCCTTTTTCCTTCAACAAGAATATTATATTATTCCTCATAGTATGTCTGGATTCATTCATAGGTTGAACTCCATGCAAATATCCTCCAGCCCCTTACCCCTAGTAGACTAATTAGACCAGTTAGGCTGGTTATATCAAGGAGTGTGTGTATACACACACACACACACATACATATTTGTATTATCTCGGAAGACTGCTGCTTAGTTTCTAATTGATTTCTATGCATTAAATTCACACACATACCCCTTTTCTTTGTGGCGAATCCACTTACATATCATCGTTGTCATCATCATTAATATAATATCAAAAAATCTACCAATGAAAACAATCTCCCTGCCCTCCCCAAAACATTATTTTTAAACAACCCAACGACTTTCAGGGAAAAACAAGTGGTAGTAGAGATCTATAAGTAGAATATATAATGGAGAGAAACTGCAATATTGGTTTGAAAAATCTTTGGTAATTAAAACAGCCAAAGAAAGTGTGCTTATAATATAGTTCTTCCATGGAAGTTTTTTTATTCCTTGAAAGTAAAGGTACTATATTATGAAACCAGTACTGGCATCTGCTTGGAAATGGGCAACGGTCTTACCTGATGAACAAATCCACTACCAAAAAGCCACTTCCTCCTCCAAAGACATTTCTAATATGTATTAGAAAAATACACCTAATGCATATTAGAATAACGTACAGTTTACAAGAAAAATCATGTAAACATTTGTCTTGTTCGGCACTTGATCCAGGAGATAAAACAAGGTAACTTGCTGTGAATCTTTTAGTTTTGCTTCTGTTGTTTGAGGTCACTCAGCCTGCCTGGGTTTCTTGGCACGGGTGACATAAGGCCCAAAGCTCACCAAGATCATTTACCTCTAAAATAAACATCCAAGTTTGGAAAGGATCCAGATGATGAACCTTCACTTAGAAACCTCCATTTTTAAGCACAGCTCTGGGCAAAGTACTAACTGTGGATGAATTGCAAGTAGATGTGAAAATCTACATTTTGACAACTTCATGTGGATATGAATTAGGACTTGGCTGTTCTTCACATTTAATCCAAATGGTTCACATGGATGTGGAAGCCTAATATTATCTTTTTCCAGTAAGAGAGAATATTGATTCTGTGGTTGTCTTTTTTTCCTCCAGTGTGATGGTTAATCTAATGGGTAATTTAAATCCTAAATTCTGAGAATCTCAACATTGCTCCTGTTTTGTAATATGTTTCGTGTAGACTAAAAGGTGCTGTTCAAGGAATTCCACTTTCAGTTACTTGTGTCTTGTAGTAATGTGATTTTTGTTACTCCTTTCTATACATGCACTCAAATCTTCAAAGATCTAAAAGCGTAATAAGGGGCATCCTAAAAAAAAATTGCAAACCTAGCATTTAATGTCATTCAGTGTAACACAACAGTTCAGGTTCCCACATACAGGAGTTGAGAATTGCTGCAAAGGACTTTTACATTGGATTCTGAAACGTATTTCTTTGGGATAAGACTTAAACTAATATATGCAGTAGATTATCTCTCACTATGTTCTGAATAGAAAACCCAATAAGTGCTTTGGTCATGTATGCGCACAGTCTTCAAAGTAACAAATGTGGTGTTAGCCTTAAATAAATTACATTTGGGGCTTCCTTCAACCCACTGGGGTGAAAAATCCCAGCTAGGTCAAGAGATAATAAGATGCCATAAATATAGTGCCATTCATTGGTTTTTCTCCCACTCTGATTGATATGTATAGGTTGAAACTTTTTTAGAAATTAAAGTTGACAGGCTTAATGTCACAGTACAATGTTGGATATAACCATAGAACATTATCTACAGTTTGTGGGCTTGATTCTAGCACTTGTAACCATAATTAGGAATTTTAAGTACCCCGATCATTTGTGACGGTTACACTTAGTACAAATAGCAGTAAATCTGCTTGCAGCAACATTTAGTTTTGAAAGGGACCCTACAGCCAATTCATTGATGAATATGTTTATATGATGTATGTATTTGCAACAACACATTTGTTGTATTATATGTTTAGGTACATACCTATAAATATAAATTGGTGAATAATCTGTTGAGCATATTTTTTTTAATTACAGTCCTGGGAGTTGGGAAATGGGGGTTGCAGCTACAATAATATCTTTTGCTATTTTTGGTTGCCCTCGTGTCACATGCTATTATAAGTTGAGGAGAAAGGAGAGATTGGGTAAGATGATAGCCACTTTCAGCTTTGTTTGTTGCTGGGATTTAGAAAAACAAATAGATGTAGAATTTGGCTTTTTCTCTTAAGTTGTTTCATACAAGAAACAAGGGTGGAGTGGTCTTGTAGTTGCTCTCTCACCAGAATATCATATAAACTGGAGGATAGAAGCAGAATAAAGAGATTTTTAAAATAGCTATCAATTGAAAAATGCATCATATTTTAAATTTCCATCCACTGAAGCCTCTGAATTCTCTGAATATATTATTCATAATTCTCAAATGCAAAATATATTACAGCTTGCTTTAGAAATCCCAACTGATTCAGAAATGGTACCTTATAATCTCTTGGACTATTTTTATGTGATTTCCAAAACCCTGGGATATTTGGTTTCAAATGTTTTGCATACCTTTGATTTAAATAAGGTTAACTCTTTCTCTGCAAACCTCGAAAATTTGATGCGGAGGCTAGGAAGCACTAGGAATCTTGGGAATGGTCATCATTTTTTATTGAAGTATAATCCTCAGCATTCTGGAATGCCCAAGATCGCATTGCGAATTGCTTTCTGCTGTGATGATATTCCAGTAGTAATGTGGGATTTTTGTTGTTGTTGTTGTTCTCTTACCATTATCTGTTAATGTCGGAAATCACAAATGACAAACAGATACGAGAGAACATTTTATTATCCAAAGATGAGGAGCTGCTGTTTTTAGAATGAAGAGTAAAAAATTTCCAGATTGGAATCTCCAGGTAAAGCAGCAATTTCATAGGAGATCTATGAGCTGATCATGAGTTATTGTAATGTGCAGACTTGAATTAGGGAGGATGTTCAGGCCAATCACTGCAGCTGCATATTTCACACTTTTTTTTAATCCCCTGTAGGCCAGGCAGCAGTTCCAAGAAGGCAATTTTCGGTTGGGAAATGTCCCAAAGAGAACAATTGGAAGGATTTTCCCTACTTGAAAAATGAAAAACTGGAGCGTTAGTTAGTTCATAGATCTTCCATGATATATGTTTCAGCCCTTAAGGAATCAATTGAATAAAATGCAGGGATGACTCAACCAGTAAGTAGAAGATTGAGATTTAAAGAACAACAAATCACCAGCTATTTATTTTCTCTCAGTATGGTGGGAGAATTTTCTCTCTTAAGTGGCAAAACATTTTCAATTCCATCTGCCTACTGGAAAATTTGATTTTTTACATATGCCTTCTACGATTTACATACTCGACATTCTGATGCCTCTTATTAATACTATTTTCTTAGTTCCTTCCTCCAAGCCACAACTGCATATTATCATATCCTGATGTGACTAAGGCACAACTACATAAATAATGAACCAAATGCAGTCTGCTGAAGCATGTTCTTACGACAGCATAAAGCATAAACAAATGTACCATCTGAATTCTAGTTCCTATTTACAAGAATGAAGCCAACATGCAAAGTCCACTACTGGAGTCCATCACCTCGAAGGCCTGATACTGTAACTCCAATGATTGTGATCCCAATTCCTTGCTTTTTGGGTAGTGTCTATGCGTGGGCTATTGTAGATGTGGACAAAGCCAATGAAATTGTTATCTGCAGCCATGCTTTATGCTGGTTTAGTTCATAAGGTTGCTATCTAATATCGAAACATTAACATTTCTAGTATTTCCTTATACTACATGATTGCAGCTCCTTATGGAAAAGTATAACAAGGCATTCTACCACCAACCCAGCACCTAATACTTTTAAAGCAAGAATATAAGCCATGTATGCAAAAGAAACGAGACCTTATTTCCAGAACTCAAATACAACCGTAAGCAATACTGGAGTTCGTTTTTAAATTATTGTAGCACAACGCACAAACTCATCCACCATGGTTCATTTCTTGGGTGGGTTCATACATTGTTCTAAAACAGAGTATATATATTCACCTTTTTCTAATAGTGGTAACAGCTTCTCATTATTTTGCAGCCAATGGAAACAAGATTTACATATGCTGTACTCCCCCCCGCCCCCGAATAGCTCTGGAAAAATATAGAACAGGATTGGAACTGCCTGGCTTCCTAATCGTTGTGTTTCCACTAAAACCTAAGCTGTTTAGCTACTCAGATTACAAATATTTTATGTGAGAGAACAACAAACATAGCTAAAATTCTAGAATCATAATTTCTATGGTTTGAAAGCAGGGCTTTGGTGTTATTCATTTCTTGGGTGCCCCCTCCTATAATGCCAAAATTATACCAAATTATTCAAAAAATAGAATTAGATAAAATAGTAACAATTGGTTATGAAAAATAGAATCATGTATATTTGTCCTATTTATAAAATGTATACTTGGTGCCAGATGTTAATGACTTAGAGCAAAATGCATAATGCATAATTGTGCTTTGCACAAGAGTTTTGTGATGAAGTTTCCTTCATGGGGAAAACACGAGGCAGACTAAATAACAGAACAGTTTTCAAAGAAGTAGCTGTACAACATCTATTGTATCGAAGTTTAAAGGCTAACAAATACATTATAGCATTTGCTTGTTTATGGAGCAGAGATGTTCCATAAACGTTTGTGCCATAATGTAAGGCACATTTTCCTCTTCCTGTCTTCCAGAAGGGCAGTATAAAAGTTCAATTAAATAAATAAATGTTCCTTTTAGTCTGTAGGTTTGAAGTAAAAAAGACAAAATATGCATCTAAATATCTGTATGTCACCGACCACCATTTTTGTAATTTATTGAACAAAGTAGATGTTTTTGTGTACTGGTTCTGCCAATAGTTACTGGTAAAGGGTTTTAAAGGCTTTGTTTATAGTGCAATTTCAATATTTTTTAATTTATTTGTAATGTCTTCAAGACTTCCAGCAAGTTTTCAGAATTGGTGACTTCATTTATATAGGTTGATGGCCTCTGCAAAAACAAATATCACTTTAGAGCATCGTGGCATCTCGTTTATTTTCAAACATTAAAGTACTAGCTTTGCATTTTAAAAATAATCTTGTGTAACTTGCTTGCATAGCTAGCCTTATATTCTTGATTTCTTTTGGCAATAGAAGAACATATGAAGTCTCAGCATGGCTTCTTCAATGTCTGTGAGTTGGGAAGTTGGTTATTTCCTTTTTTTCTTAAGTTAGGTTAGCTCTTAATTTAACATTGTGATGGAATTTTGCATAAGGCCATTGTAACAACTGAGTTAACTCTTACTGTGCTTTTCACTTAATGTCAGACATACAGTACTTGTGGCAGATAAGAATAAATTCTCCTTTTTTTAATACTTGAACATTTGTACTTTTATTATGACATATTAACCATGGAACTATTCTCCAATAATTGTAGGTAGCAGTGTTGGTCGTAATAGCAGTCTTTGAGATTTCCTTCCTGGCTTACTATTCATCTTCTCTTCAAAATGACTTTTGTTTACTATATTCCCTTCTGCACAGAGATACACCATATATTTAATGCATTATATACTTGGCCAGATGTATTCCTGGTTTGCTCATTATATAAACCATGGTCCCCAACCTCTAGGCTGTGCCCCAGTACCAGACCATGGCCTGTTCAGAACTGGGCCGCACAAGTGGCGGATGAGTGCACACGGCCCCACTTGTATGAGCGACACACATGTGCACACACCTGCCGCTCTCACCGAACCATCCCCTCTTCCGCCCCACACCGGACCGCCAAGCCAGAAAGGTTGAGGACCACTGATATAAACCACCTTATATCATTGTTTCCTTATGAACATGTTTTACAAATGAAAGCGAAATACCTTTCAACTCAAATTTGCTTGAAATAAAGCAAAAACAACCTTGAGTACTTGAGAAAGATGGGAAATGAGTTTTAAAAATGCCTTAAATCAACCTCCAGTGGACCTACAAAAACATTAGAACCTGCCTAAATTATCTGCAAATTATCATTTAAAAGCATGAAGATTTTTTTTTTTTTTTTACAATATTCCATTTTAAATAGGGGGGAAAAATATCTTGATAGTAGGAAGTCCGCTTTGGTCTGAGTATAAAACCAACGCATGTAGTCCTTGATTTACAGGACAGTTAAGTGAGTTTTGCTCCATTTTACAACCTTTCTTGCCACAGTTAAGTGAGTCACTGCAATTAAGTTAGTAATAGTTACTAAGTGAATCTTGCTTCATTGATCTTGCTTGTCAGGTCACAAAAGATCCCATGTCTGGGACACTACAACCATTGCTAAGTACACACACACACACAAATGAATGAGCCTTTTAATTTTCATTATGAAAGGTAACCACAGCTGAAAATTTATTTCAATTAATTATCAAGCAATAAATTAAACAGTCACAATCTAAAAAAAAACACACATGCATTTTAGACATCCTATATAAAATATACACAATTGGGCTGGGTGTGGTATCAAAAACTTTGACTGAAGGATAGGCCAAGTCATGTTCAAAGGGGTGTGCAAACTTCCCATATTGTACCCACAGGAGGCAGAACCTGCAAGATCCTGCCTGTGAACACACTTCTCCATAGGCACCTGACGTGCTACAGTAAAAATAAGCTAATCTTTCAGGACGTCAAAGATCTCTTCATAGTAAACTCTCCCAACCTATATAATCAAGGAGCAAAACATGAAACCATTCTATTCTGAAAGTCTAGCTTAAGTGTAGAAGATTCATGTGGCTATCTTTGGCATGATGTGATGGGTCCAATTTGGGGTGGGGAGAGCTGTGTGGGGACTGGAGAAAGGCCTTTTTATCGAGTCTAGCCCAATTTTATAGAGTAAGGATATACCTCAAAAGAAATGAGGGCTAAATCCCAGTGGGCATTGTATGTTTTGCTCAAAAGTCCTACTTAAAATTGGCTTCAGCAGTAAATTGGAGGAGTTTGATCGCAACCAAAGGTCCTTGATCCTTGCTAGCTAGGAATCTTACAGACTGGTATCTCTCTTGAAGAAAAATATTTCCCTACATGACCTTGCTCTTAAGGTTGCTGTAAAGGGCTTAGTTTCCACATTACGTGGAGAGTGCAACACTTTGAGGATCCATGTGAAGAATTATTTTATAGAGCAGTGTTGCTCAACCATGGTAAGTTTATGAAGTGTGGACTTCAACTCCCAGAATTCCCGAGCCAGCATGCCTGGGGAAGGTTCAGCCTTTCCTAATCTGATTCTCACCAAATATTCTGACAGCTTCTATTACGCTTACAAACTGGCTATATTGACTGGGACTTGTGACACTTGGGCATCTTCAGGAGCTCACTGTTGGGGACGCTGCTTGGAAGCCATCTTTACTCTTGCCCCACTAAATAAGATGCTTTCTTCCCTGATGTCTCAAGACACTAAACTGTTTGGCATGCAGAAGTTTGCCCAGTGTTAGGTGAAGAAAAAACATGTCTGTCCATTTGTGTCAGTGAAGCCTGTTGTTCAGATGACACAAAAGGCTTCCTTCTCAGCAAGAGGAGAAACAAGGAGCTGCAGGCCACTAACTTAGGGCTGATCGAGTTATCACACCAGAAAGGCATAATCCAAAACCAAGAATCCACTATAAGCCTGAACAAAACTCCCGTTCTTGTCATGTCACCCTCAGAGGCAAAAGCTGGGAGAACAAGCATTTTCAGGTTTGCTGGCTTTTCCCAAGTTGTCTCAAAAAAAAAAAAAAAAAAAAAAAAAAAAAAAATATTCCCTATGTTGATAAATCCAAATCCTTTTTTAAAAAAAAAAATTAAATTTGTTTCAGACACATGGAAAGAATCTGAAAGTCACTTCACAGCGAGCCTTCAATTCTTTCCCCTTTCTTTACGCAAAACCTCACCTTGGCAAAACAGGTAGCATTAGGATATGTTATAAATGCCAATCAAGAACCCCTCAAAACAGGCACTTTAATAAAATATATCAACCCTGGAGTGGCTGCTGATTCAAGGTGACCAGCTGCAGGCACTAGAAGAATGCACATTTCAAAATCAGATTGGACGCCTTGTTTTGGACCTTGTGTAAACCCAAGACTTCTTGTGGATTGGTTAAAGCAGCCCTTGATTCTGGCTTCAAGCAAGCCCGATCAAAAGATGCAGCTACTTTTAATAGCTGCTTTATTTAATGCAACTATTGCTCATGCAGAAGCCTGAAAAAGACAAGGTGCTTCAATAAAAAAGCAGAGAGGCTCTGCTTACGTAATACCCAAAGCTTTCCTTCTCAATCATTTTTGAAATGTGCCCTGCCCTAGCAGGCTCTTCACATACACGCACATACACTCCAACCTGCTCGCCCTCATGTATTTGGAGACTAGGTTCATGCTGGCTGAAAATTCTGGAATCTATAGTCCAAAATATTGGGAGCACCGGCTCAGATTAACACGACTCATGGCCTGATGTTCAACCACATTCAAGCCTTGTAATTTCTTTTGCCTTCTCCCTCCCCAACACCCAAAAACATTATCAGGACTTTGAAACTTCAAGCTTTTTATATATTATATATATAGTTGTAGAAAATGAGGTAAAACATCCTGCCAAGAAAGGACATGCCAGACCCACTGCCCCCCTGAGGTTCCGTTCTAGCTGCAACATGGACCGTAACTGCTCTGTCTTTGGTGCATTCCGTCTGGCTGTAGGGGAATGGGGGGCGGGCAGAGTTTCTTATTGCCTATAGTGATTGCTGTAGGATTCCGTCCTTCGACATCCCTAGGTGTAACCCCCAAAGGCTTACTCTAGCAGGTGGGAGAGGTGGTGATAGGGCTATGCAGGTAAGGAAGGCTGCTCGAAGTGGAATGCACTGCCACAGAGACGGGGAAACTGAAAACGAACTGGGACGTAGGGGTGGAGGAGCTCTTCCCCCTTTCTCTTAGTGTTCCTGAGGGGCTCACAGCCTCTGCAGCACACGATGTGGTCAGCACTTGGGATTCAAACTGAAGCAGTTGACCCATGAAGCTGAAGTTTGGAGAGATGATGCTCCGCCGTTGCTTGACAAACTCAAAGGCCTCCTCAAGCTTGACTCGCTTCTTCATGATGAGGTAAGCCAAACAGATGGTAGCTGATCGGGAGATGCCAGCTTGGCAGTGCACAAGCACCCGCCCGTGACACACCTTAACAGCATCTGGGGGAGCAGAGCAGAAGCATTAGCACATTTCAACCCTTAGGTGCAACTCTGACCCAGCTGTGGGACTGTGAGCCACAATTCCCCCAGGGCCTTGGAAATCTCGCCTGCCCCTCTTTATTTACTGGATCACCTTATACAGCCACAGTGGCTGGCCAATTAGGCACCTATGTAAATTGATCTAATAAATAAAAAGCAAGAGAATACAATTTAGTTAACATCTTTTACACATGTGGAAAGTGGTCTTTAAAGCAAATATTAATTACACTATGACAATCCTTTCAAAATATGTGAGCAAATGTCTGGAAGCAGGGAAGACACTGCAGATGCCACTACCAGTAGAGTTAGGGATGTACAAATATCCAAAGTCACAGGAACAAGCTTTTCTTATGTGGAAAGGATTTTTTTAAAAGGCAAGGTACATCTAACTATATCTATCTATCTATCTATCTATCTATCTATCTATCTATCTATCTATCTATCATCTATCTATCTATCTATCTAT
>JANHFR010009423.1:11230-21464 GCA_032468015.1 Mimophis mahfalensis | reverse complement strand
TTAATTGGGTGTGGTAATTTTAAATTTTAAACTGTTTGTCTAGTCCTAAATCTTGGTTTAATTTGTTCTTAACTTTTATATTGTATGTTTTTTAAATGGACTGTAAGCCGCCCTGAGTCCCTCAGGAGAAGGGCCGTATATAAACTGAATTATTAAATTAAATTATTAAATTAAGTATTCGAACTCCTGGAGTGAGCAGTGAGGTAGCCTGCAATACTGCATTCTGCGCCAACACGGCTTTTTATCACAAATGAGGGCAAGTCTGCTTCACTATTATCTCTGGATAACCTGGATCCTGACAACTCTGCTTCAGCCTACATGCATTCCAAGGAATAAACTGTTCTTATTGCCTAATTTCTGCAACACACATGGCCTGAGAAGGAATTTCACTGCCTCTTTGTCAGCGTGTGGATTTGTACATTCCTTGATTATAAGAGTATTAATCTCTCCAAGGGAAACATGTAACAAGCTTACTTGCAGAGAGTTAAAGCTAAAATAATTTCCTCCCAAAATATATGGATTTTGGAGATAAACCATCTCCCTCTCTTGTCCCTGGACATGATATGTCACTCAATACGTTTTCTTTTTTGGAAAGTATGCAGGTTTATGGCACCTGAACCTTAAAATACTTGTGGACTAGAATTTCTACTACTAGGCAGAGAAAGCTCACTAATTTCCAATTAATCACAGGGATCATTCACCCCAGAAAATTACACAAGGAACTCTGTTAGGCAACCAGTATTTGCCAGAATTAAAGCCATCTTAATCAAAGCTATCCTAGTCTTTTGTTTTTGTTGATGCTCTTGCAATTAAGATACTTCATTAACAGTTAGTACATCTGCATAAATGCACCACGCACACCACACACACACACACACACAAACACACTTTGATGTAAAATAACATACATCTGCTGTATGATTTTTGGGTTGCAAGTTATTTTATCTCAGTTTCACAACCGAGTGAAATCAGTTGTATCTTTTTCTTTTCAGTTCAGTTCTTAGCTTTTTTGTATAAATTTCTGGATCTAATTTGACAAGCCAAGACAGCTTGCAACACAACATGAAGAAGAGTCTAGAAGAGGTTAATGATAGAGTATCACATCCCATTATAAAATACCCTGCTCATGAGGCCATGTTTTAATTTGATTCAATCTCTATCAGCTGCAGGACAAAACTCTCACACAATACAGGTAATCTTTGCTTAATATCCAGTTGCTTATCAACCATTCTAAGATCCTCCCCGCCCCCGCCCCCCCGCCCAAGTTACAACCCATTCTCAAAGTTAGGAGTATCACATACCCCCTGCAGTCACGTGATGTTCCATAGGGCAGGGGCCACAGTACAAAAGGCATGCTGCCTAGGTCCCGCCAGATATATAACTGCTCAGTAGATGAGGCTGATAGCATACCTCTGCTGCTCAACCTGATGGAATGGGTAGATGTAACTAGGAAGCGGTAGCTCCTCAAATAACTTCGTCCCAGGGCAGGTAGGGCTTTAAGAGGTCAAATGCAGCACCTTGGATTGCACCCAGATGCAAACCGGCAACTGGCTGAGCTCACGGAAAAGGGATTAATTCATGCCATACAAAGGCAGACATAACTGTGCAGCCGCATTCTGCACTAGCTAAAGCCCCTAAATACTTTTTAAGGGTATTACAGTGTATTACAATAATTCATTCTAGAGAGGCCATGGCATGAGGAAATGTTACTAGAGCTTCAGGGTGGAAGGAAGGTTGCATCTGGAACACAACAAGAAGTTATCCATAGCTAGCCCTCCTAGCTATGACTGCCACATGCTCCTCCAGCAAGAGTCAGGATTCTAGAAGGATCCCCAGATTGCACACCAGGTTTGTTTGGCTAGTACCATCACATCCGACACCCAAGGTGGTAAAATCCCAGATCCAGAAGGCCTCAAACCCCTATAAACGTCAGAATCCTCCTTTCCAAGGAGGGCTCTGGTCCCAACAAACAAGACCACTGGGTGACTTGCCTGCAGATACAATAAGGGCAGAGAAATCTCCCACAGCCATTAGCGTGGGAGACTGAATCAAGGACCTCAGGCAGGGAGGCTGCTATTCAGCAGGAAGGATGGTACAGCAGCAGCAATCCCAACTGATTCCCAACTTCAGGAACAGGGTCTCACATCATACCACTTACCCTTCTCTTAATCTGGCTCTCTAACTCTAAAGCAGGGGTGTCATCACCTGATGTTTCTGGACTTTCCCCCCTTTTGCTAAATCGGGAGTGGGGAGGGGCTAGCACATGATGCATCCAGCCCTTGGGCCATGAGTTTGACACACCTACTCTAGAGCCAATAGTGCTTCCCAAAATAAACCATATCAAGCCTACAGGCCAAGACACAAAACATGGGTCCAACCAAGAACATCAATGCATGTAAAGAGCCTTGGTGGTGCAGCAGGTAAAGTGCTTAGCTGCCAGCTGTCTGCAATTAGGCAAGTTCAAATCTCACCAGGCTCAAGGTTGACTCAGCCTTCCATCCTTCTGAGGTAGAGGACCCAGATTGTTGGGGGCAATAGGCTGACTCACTCTGTAAAAACCACTTAGGGAGGGCTGAAAGCCCTGATAAGCAGGTATATATATATATAAAATGTGATTGCTATAAAGTATTATATAAAAGTACTGTAAAAGTATTGTATATGTATATGTTTCTATATGTTGTAAGCTGCCCTGAGTCTTTGGAGAAGGGTGGCATATAAATCTAATAAATAGATAGATAGATAGATAGATAGATAGATAGATAGATAGATAGATAGATAGATAGATGGATGATACGCAGGTCCTGCCCATTTTCTTTGTTGGGCTAAACAGAGCATGCAGGGATTTACAGATTTGCATCACTGCATCCATCAGGAGCACCTCTGAGTCTCTCCATTTCAAAAAGCAGAAACCAACAAAAGAAAAAATGCAATAAAAACATTGCCATCGATTATAGATAGATTTGTCTTCCCATTTCACTTCAATTGACAACAAATTACCCAGAGCTTTCTGGTCAGCAATGCTGTGCAAAGGGAAAAGAAACGTAGGTTGTTTGTGGCCACACAGCAAGTAAGTTGCTTTGATTTCCCTCTAGTGCTTCACTATACTACTAAATTTATATTGCTCAATATGAACAACGTCATGGTTAAATTTTGGAGCAGATGGGAAAACCTCGAGTTACATCCCTACTGGATGGAACTCACTGGATGCTTGGCACCAATCTACACCTCAGGTCAAACTATTTCATGAGGTGAGATACAAAAAAAAAAAAAGGAGAATTCTCCACATTACTACAGAAAAATATAACAACTTGCCCTTATGGATTTGGAGAACCTGAAATTCCAGCCCGTGTGCTCCTTCAGTGTCCTTCCTACAACTATTTGTGCTCAACTCTCATAACTCTATTAGCCCACAGAAGTTCCATCAGTTCTGAAAATGATTTTGTTTGCTTTGTATTACCAGATCAGAACCTTAACGTCTCCGGAAGGATTGCGAAACTTCCTACAGCTCCCATTGCTTTATGCAGAAAAAATACTGTCTTGGTTTTTAGGATTTTATAACTACAAAAAACACATTTTACCTTGGATGCTGTTCTGCATCACATATGACTCACCACCAAGCATAATTAAATTAAACTCAAGAGAAGAACCCCCGTGTATATCACCAGAGGGATATGGATGCCATCAATCAATAAAAGGAAGCTCTTTGCCTCCGACAGCAGATAGCTTTGAAGCACAGGGAAGCCAGCCTACCTGATCATGCTGTGGTGTCCCACAGGAACTGCAGCTATGGTCCAGATGCTCCACAGGTGCCAGAGTAGAGGCTACTGTAAGAGATTTTGTCTTTGTGCAGAGTTCTGGATATTCTGACTGGAATCTTTCATAGCCACCTGAAAGAAAAAAAAAGAAAACATACCAAGTGATGCTACAGATGTATTCAACCATTACCAAAGTGCAAGTAGACAGAGGCTGGCCCATCTCCAACATATGCACAACATGTGTGTTCGGACTTACATAGTAAATGGCCATCGCCACAGATGTTTGCTTCAAAACAGAGGAAGAGATGATGCCACAGCACAGTGGCAATGATATGACTCACTTTAACAAAAGAGAAGGGCAAAAGAAGAAAGGGACATCAGAGAAGGAGGTGGCTGGATAGAGTCACTGAAGCAGTCGGTGCAAGCTTAGATGCACTCCAGGGGATGGCAGAGGACAGGAAGGCCTGGAGGAACGTTGTTGGGTCAGACACGACTTAACAACTTAACAACAACCACAAAACAGACTGCAAAGTCAAGGAAATTTTGAAGTTTTTAATGGCACTGTAAATCTGTTCATGATGTTTTCTTGGCAACAGTATGAAGTCTTCTGGAACTTTTGACTTCCTACAACCTAGGATTTCCTTGGTGATGTCCCACACGAATTAATCAATTAGGTCCAACCATGCATGGCTTCCTAGACTGACTTAGATTCTGAAGACTGAAGTTGCACTCAAGACTTAGCACAAGTGTCTTCAAAAGATCTCCTGGTACTGCTACTGATACAGATCCCCAATTCCCCTGCTCATTTCCCATCTGTTATATCAGTGCCTTAGAGGAAAAACAAGCTGCTATTTGCATTTATGGCTTTGACTTCAAAAATAATTAGCTGATCTTATGGCTGTAGAGACCAATCAAATATCAAATGAAGACATGGGTTACACCAGACTGGATAAAATAGAGGACAAAGGAAAAAAGCTGAGATCAACACACACTACTTTATTTGAAACCTTCTGACTGCTGGCTATGGTTAATTGTGGTTTCTATTCAATGAAACGAAGCCTTGGTTAATCTATAGAGGCATTTATATTATAAAGGAAATATTGAAGAGCTGTCGAAGCACAACAGCCAAAGAAATCAAAAGGACCAAGACCAAGAGGGCTATAATGAAAGCAATAGCAATCAACTGGCACACCAGGAAAGATAGTACAGGACATAATAAAGTGATATATGGTACCACTACTGGTAATCAAATTCAATTTCTAAAAATATTCTTTAAAAAAACTAAGCATTTTAGAGAGTAGTAAAAAAAAACCTCAGTGCAGTGCAGAGGAATGAAATGTGCTTCACTGTTACAAAAATTCAAAGTAGAGCTTCCCTCAAAGGTAATTCTCAGTTACTACCTGGATATGTCCATGTTTGCTTGGCACCATTGCAAATGAGGTTGACCACTACATTCTTCCAAATTACTCTCTCTACTAACATCACTGGCAACCTTAGCAAGGTTTCCCAAATCAAGCTTTGAGGTGACCAGTGGCAATTAGTACCAACCTTTTGGGGATTTGGCCTTATATTATAGGAAGCATGAGGGGGAAAGTGCCCACTTTCCCAATGTAATTTAATTTTTTTTAATAGTCCAACTAATTAATGGGTGGTTTTTGGGGGGAGGAAGACAGCAAAAAGCACAACAAAATGTCATCTTGTGACATCAGGGTTCTGTAACCTTTTGTAAATTCAAGCCAATTTCCTGCAATGCAATCACATGGCCATGCAGCAGTTGTAACTTCAAGGATGACTCATAAGTAACTTCGAGTTTGTCATAATTTTGAATGGTCATTAAGCAACCGTTTCTAAGTTAAGGACTACCTGTACTCTAAAAACACAATGAAACCGGGACGTGATCAGGAATGTTTGGTTACCAAGGGACTAGTAATTTCATGATCCTTGGAAGGTTACCAAGGAACCTACCATGACTTCATGACTTGGTTTACATCTTCAAGCTTCATTTGAACCATGATTTTTTAGTGTCTCTTTTCACCACTCACTGCTTTCCTTCCCACTATATACACATAGCTGTAGCTAAGATTATTATTCATTCACCTATCTATATTAAGCACCTCCCCACCCCCAAGCTTTTACTATACTACACTGTTAGTTTCTAAGGTGCCAAAAGTTTTTGTTTTAGTTACCATACAAATTAACATGATTATACTTCTGGAAAGTTTACAGCAAATTTGTTAACACAAAATCCTCTTAGTGTAAAGTTCATTTACTACTTCTGGAGTCACTTAGTCACTAGTTAAAGAGGCAGCATATACATTTAATAAATACTCTACAACCACCAAAAATTGCCAAACTAGTAGAACTTCCAACTTTTGGGTCAATTTTATTCATACAATTTATAGGCTCCTGATGGCAACAAAATAGAAAAACAGATCATGCACATCCTGAAGCAAAACTACAGTGCTACATTGGTACTCATCATTAGTTGGTTCCAGGAGGCCCAATGAATACCGCCAAAAGTGAGTACCAAACAATTTTTTCCGTAAGGGATAATATAGGCAGCCAACATTGACAAGTGATAGCTTGTACGTTGACTACCAAACGATTGATGAGTACCAAACTGGGGCAAAATTTTTGTGTCAAAATAATTGAGTACCAAATTCAATGAGTTTCAAAGCAGCTGAGTACCAAAGCACTACTGTATATATACCTGGAGTAAAATAAAGAACCTACTAGCAGCTCAATAAGTACCCTTCTCAAGGCCTGGGAGGACACTCAAGTTGCACAGACCAACCTACAAAAGAGGCTGCAAAAGAACACCTGCCACGTTAGGAGCTGGGGCTGATCAGCAGTATGTCTTTCAGGGTGATGGTGAATGTATTACTTTCTTAAAAACCTTGTCAGGTAGTTTGGGGGGGGGGGGAACCCTGCACAAGGCTACTTAGATGGTTGGCCACACATCAGGCCGGCATGTCACAGACTTTCATAACTAGATCAGGACAGAAGCCATTCTGGGGGAGAGCAGTTCCAGAGGGCAGGTCCTACAATTGAGCAGCCATGCTTCCTAGACTCTGATAGATTATCTTGTTTGGTCAAGGGAACCTGGTGAGCAGAAACCATCAGAAAAGGATGGTTCCTCAAAGAGCCAGGCCGTATGTCATGAAAGGATTTATAGGTGGTAGCCAGGGCTTCGTAATGCTCCTGGAAGTCAACTGGCAACCAGTGCTATTTGTAAAGCAGTGGTGCCCTGTGGTCATGACATGGCATGCCATCACTGCTCACATCTCTGCATTCTGGACCAGGTGTAGCTTTTGGGTGGTATTCAAGAGCAGTCCAATATAGACTGCATTGCAAGTGTCCATTTTTGGAGTGGTTAGGGCATGAGTGACCATCTAAAGGCATCCTGAATTAGAAATAGGCACTACAGACACACTAGACGAATCTTTTCAAAGGCCTTCTTGGGTAAAATTGCTTCCTGGTTCCAAAGTACACACCAGTGTCAAATGGGAAAGTACTACTCCATCCAGAACTAAAGATGGAAAATCCTTGGTCTTGTTAGGATTGAGCCCAAGTCTGATTTGAACCTCCTCCAGACAGGGCATGGACCATATCACATGGATGGCTCTGTATCAAGACATATCATTAGGTACCATTATCATGCTGGTCATATTGAACTCGCAAATGACAGATGACCTCATCCAGAAGTATCATGCAGACGTAAAAGACAAAGGTGACTTTCAACCTGAGACATTCTACAAACCACAGGCTGTAGTTATGACCTCTTCCTTCCATCAATACCCACTGCAACCAACAAACCAGGAAGAACCACCATAATATGGTGCCCATCATTCCCAGCTGGACCATGATTGATGCTAGTGAAAGCTGCTGAGAAATTATGGAGCACAAGGATGGACACACCACCCTCATCTGAGTTCTGTCAAATGTCATTAACGAGTACGCTCCAAATTGTGATTTTATCCTCCCGGGGACAGCAAGTTCTACCATTCATACAGAAATGCAATGCTCTTCTCCACCACATTAATTTTTAGTATGAGTAATTTCACCTTGTCCTACAGAAATGCCCACAGTGAGGAGGCTTTTAAGTACAAGGCCGTCATCCTTCTTCCTCCTCCATTATTTTATTTATTGATGTATTAAATTATTTCAACCAGCCCAAGGATCTTAATGGATCAAGGTTTCTTGGTACATAAGCTACAGGAGAGACATTGTAATAAAAGTGGCTAAAATACAGATTACAGCAGGGTATTGAGAAGGGTGATCCAGTAAAATACTTTGCATTCTCTTGGTTAGATCTCAATTAAAACAGGCAAGTTTCCCCCCACCCCCACAAGCCTACTGGAGGAAGCTAGAAAAGTAACAGGAAAAACACCCCCTCCTCCCCAGTTCTGAACTTTCTGTAACACTTAATGTAGCAATTCCTCTTGGAATTTTGAAAGATTAAGCATTAGAAAATATTTTCTATCAACTTCAGTTTGTAGGAACCCTACCACAGGCAAGATCTTTGAACAGCATTACTGCAAAAATGCACTATTCTCAGAGCAGTAAGCTAAAAATAAATTGCATTGAATTGTTCAATAGAATACACTCCCAGTGTGAAAAAAAATCTTGAATTTAGATAAATAAAAGTAGGACTGTATGCATTACAAGGCTACGTGCAAAATGATACGCTTTCCAGTAAGGTTCATATTCTGCACATGCCCAAACCGAACATGGAACACCAAGTTAGGTAAATTAATCAAATGTTTGTAATTTTAGCTTTGTTTAGCATGCCCCAGGAGAAGCCAAGGCTATCATGAAACAACAAACTAAATTCTAAAGAGGTACCTGATCCTCTATAGTTGGTTGAGGTCTGTGCCCATAAAGAGCTTAAGCAAAGTCCTCCACCTTCCAAGCCCCTCCCCAGCCAGTTACACCTTTAGCAGACATTTTTTTTCCCCACCAAAACTGCATTGCAACATCAAGCATTTCCAGGAATCCCTGAGGAGGACGTGGGGCTTCCATAAAGGATGGGAATTAACTACAAAAATTCCAACTATGGGAATTGGGTAATTAGATAAGGACATTACAACTTAAAAGCCCCATTCTTCCTAATCATCCAGGTTTCAACTGAAGTGAAACACAAAGGAAGCCAAGATACAAAAAGAACTACCGGTAATCAGTTGTCAAATGAGTACAAGTGCCTTTTGAAATTGATCGATGGTATTGGTTTATTTTGACTTTTTGTCTGTTTTTAAACACAGTTGTCTAGCTTTAAAAGCCATAGAGAATTGTTCCGTAGATCATTTCTATTTTAAGAGAGCTTCCCTTATATTAGAGATTATAACCATCTATCTCAAGACTCCAGTTTCATTTTTTTTCATCATCTACTATTAGTTTCAGTAATTAGCAAATCTACTGATTAAAAGTGTAGGGCTTTCTGTTCATCTACAACGGAAGGTTTTGAAAATGTTTACATTATAATTGGGGAACCTATGACTGCTGTCTTTCCAATGTCTCTTAGAAGGAAACCATAAAATAAATCCTATTCTGAGCTGGAATATTTTGGCTAGGGCTATTTAAGGCTACTCAGCGCTGCAACTGGGGGAGGGGAGACTTTTCCTTCCAGAGGACACAAATACATGGCCTGGAGCCATGGCACTACCCCTACAGATAAAACGGAAGGGCTACTTCCCACCACTACCACCCTTATTCTCATGCATTCCTAAGGGGAGAGCCCATTTGGGGAACAATAAAACAGGATCTCTCACCCTTTTCCCTTCCACCCACCCAAAGCTTTTGTAATTCAAAAGGTCACCAGCTGCCTTCAGAACACAACCAGCTAATAAATCAGATGGGCAGGAAATAGCCCCCCTCCCCTGCGATACAGCCTGGTTTCCTTGGGCCACACCCAAGCAAGAAATTGGGAACTAGCTGAGGGGCAAAGATTATAAGGGAAACCATTATTAATCAAAGCATGGGTTTTTGCTAACTTTTTTGGCCCCAACACCTTAGATAACCCAATTCCACAACTGAATAGTTTTTTTTTCTCACTCTGGATTAATTTCCTAACTGCTTTTCTCACATACAGCTGTATAAAGGCCGCATCCTTGCTGTTTGCTGGACTATTTACTTTTCTCTGAGGGCAATTTGATTGCCTGGAAAGCTCTCTGAGTGGACAAACAGTGGGATCCGCCCCCCCCCCCAGCCATTTTCTTCATAAAATTGATCAAACGCCTTTTCGAAAACGCTCCCTTTGAGGATTAGGAAACAGTTCCACCACCTTCCTTCCAGATTCTTCCCGGATTTCTTTGCCAAACCATGAGGCAGAGAGAGAAAAATCTGAGAAATTAGGGGAGGGGAGAGGAGAGATCAGGATTAGACAGGTTGAAGACCTCTTAAGTCAGTGTTTCTCAACCTTGGCAGTTTGAAGATGCGTGGACTTCAACTCCCAGAATTCCACAGCCAGTGTTGGCTGTGGA
>JANHFR010009420.1:5318-15338 GCA_032468015.1 Mimophis mahfalensis | reverse complement strand
GATTCGAACCTGCACTAATTGCAGGCAGATGGTAACACTTAACAAGCAGTTAGACTGCTGAACCACCAAGGCTCTTAGTTAAGATAACTAGAAATAAGTTTCACACCGTTAATTATTGCTACCTGAAGTGCTACATAGCATGGGAGGGTCTAATGCTAATGCTATTAATTATTGAGTACAGACATCCTCAATGATGAAATATGTATTTGATTGGTGTAATTGCCTGGCCCCCATATACTAGTGTGCAATGTTGTGATGAAATTTAAAAAAAGGCTGTTTATCTTATGACACCACAATACACATTTCATTATTTGGCATCATCATAGCCCTGAAGAGATGCCATCATAGAAGAAAAAGGGGGAGGGGACAAATGTGTTCTAGGTCAGTGTGAAGTGTGCATGCTTCACCTTGGTTCAGCTCTTAGCACTGTGAACATATTGACATATTCTGGTTAATGCTTTGCTGTTGCCTTAACACTTCCAGTCATTTTGCCTATATCCCTCATCAGGCAAATCATCACGGCCCTAGTGCTGCGTAGGACAAAAGACCACTTCCCTTGAGACAAACCTTTATTAAAATGAAGAGTCTCTAAGATTTGTAATGTTAGCTTCTGATCCCGCTTGTTGGCATTCAAGAAGCACGTGGATGGTCCCTGAGGGAAACCCGGTAGAAAAGTGAATCCTTTTGTGTAACCTAACAAAACCCTTACCAATTTAGAATAATTCTTAAAGATGTTCATAGTAGCAACAAATGCTAATTTTGGTGTCCAGCTGATACATTCATAAAGGATATACCACTTCTGATGTAGGTAGAATATTTATACAGAGTTATTAACTTCTAGGGCAAAGCAAATTTCAAGTATATCCAACATTGCCCCAATAGTTTCATTAACTATTCTTGCTTGTGCTCTTAGATCTGGAGGTGAAACTACCATGCGTGTTATCTTTCAGGAGAGTAATTCATCAGTGTCTAGAGAAGGAGATTTCAAGAGTCCCTAGGAGAGTTTTGCCACTGCACCATTATCTATGTTTAGTGGAAGGAGGAATGGAATGCAATATCCTAGAGGAGGCAGTGGTTGGCTGATTATAACAAAGAAGAGAAGGGTTCTCATAATTTTAATTTTGTTGTTGTTGTTGTAAATCATCAGCTGTCAACAGTCTAAATCAAATGCTGTCAACCCTGGAAATAACAGCTTCCACCACAAACTTCAATAATGCCAAAACAACACGCTCACAATAACGGCATTTTGTAAATGCCATAATCATGTTTTTGAATCCAAATATCTAACCCAAGTATATATGCCATAGTATTTGCATGAGGGCTTTATCAGGCATGCTCCTTCATTTGCATACCTTTGCCCAATCTGATTACTACCTAGAAATGTATTTCCTAAGCCAAAAACTGAAGAATCACACTAAACATTAAATAAAAATAAAGATAAAATAATCACTGCATTAAAAACTCTGCTGCCAAAGTAGCATAATCACTGTCCAACGATTTTACAATGAAAAATATACACCACTGACAGGCAATCGCTGTGTCTGTTCTTAAAAAGAGAATATGAGTATATACCATTCCCAAGTGCTAAATTTATCTGAAATAATTAAATATAGACCCTTTCTTCCTTTTGATTGTAAACAGACCGAAAGCTTAAATCATGTAAAACACACATAGCCTTGAATTATTGTTTTGCTTCTATAACCACTATTTCCCCCACAAAACAACAACAACAGGTTTTAGCATTGTTAGAATTAAATACCAAATAAATCTTGCATATCAAAATAAAAAGGTTGGTTTTTAATAGCCTTTTTTTATTTATAGAGAAATACAACCAAAATTGTTGCCCTATGGTTTACAGAAAAAAATATTTTGCTTTTAAAAAAGAGTCACCTCGACATTTTGCAATAGTTTAGGTGCAGTTTAATGCAGAGAGAGGGTTTTTTTTACCCCTTTTAATATTTACAGCTGGCACATCGATAAATCATAAATAGGAAATTCTAATTTGCCACCAGTTATTCATGTGAGCTCTATTATAGCCACGCTGAAGGCAATGATGCACTGCAAAGATTGTGCTGAGGCTGATGTTATAAACCCGAAGAACAAAGTTTAAATGGTCTGTAAATGTCAGCAGAATCCCAATAGTAAATGATGGCCTTGCTATCAACTCCTGAGTACCTTTGTTTACTTTTTATGCATTCCAACTCATGAAAGCAGAATGTTATTCAGATGACAACAAACAAAAAGCAATTGCCACCGACCACCTTAATGGGATAGGATGAATGTTCGTTGTTTATCAGTAATTGAGCAGAGTTATTTAGAGAAGGGGAAGCTACCTTCCCAAAAGTTATAATAAGCAAAAAAATGGCATTGGAAAAAATACTGATGCCTGGTGCTCCAGGGAAATAGATTTTTAATTCTTCTCAAGTTCATACACCTTTCTCATCAAAATGCTCTAGGGCATTACACTGCATTCTTCTACTTAACTGGAAAGAGAGACATTTCAGTCGTTGCTATTAAATTTGCTGACGCTTAGGGAACCAAGCTGTAGTTCATATTTACAGCTTCATTTAAGGCACACTACAATGCAGTGCAACCTCTCAGAACTGATTAATAAACGTTAAGATTGAAGTAAGATACAAAGCAAGAGCTTAGGACAGATTGGAGGCAAAATTGCTTTTTCATGGACAAAAGGCTCTCTACATTTACAAAAACAAAAACAGACAAACAAACAAAACAAAACAAAAAAAACCAACAACCCCTGAGAACCAGCTACCCCTGGGGATTCAGATCATTCCTGACCTGTTGACCTTCCACCATGCTGTCAAGACCTGGCTATGCCAACAGGTTTGGGGTTAATGATTCCACCTGAGTGGAGTGTTTTTTAAATGTTTTTGAATGTTTTAATATTATAATTGTTTCTATTTTTGTATGTTTTTAAATGTTGTAAGCTGCCCAGAGTCCTGTGGGAGTTAGGCAGCCTAGAAATTTTATAAGTAAGTAAGTAAGTAAGTAAGTAAGTAAATAAGCCACCTCTGAAAGATGGAAAGGTAGTTCCTAAAAGTATTTCATTTCATGGCACCTAACAACCACACACAACTAGTTTATAAGGGCCATTGTGTGGTGAATCAGACTCATCAGGCACAGCAACTGAAGGAGGCAGGGCCACAATAGATGGCCTTCCCAGTGAACTACACAAATCATTACAAGAAATACTGGAGCAGAAGTTACTGGAGTTATATAATGAAGTGATGACGAAAGCTAGAATCCTTGAATCATGGTCAAAAGCCTACATTACAAGGAAAATCTACAAGGAAAAATGGACCATCAACAAGGTTAAAAATTACAAGCCAATTTCCTTATTAAATGTGGACTGCAAAATGTTTGCATTGATAATCGCAGAAAGACTTAAAAGCTTTCTTAACGAATTTATCCACCCAGACCAAAATAGATTCCTTACTAAAAGGCAGCTAAAAAACTGTTTGAGAATTATTACAAATACTTTGGAGTACTATGAGGCCCACCCAGAAAAACAACTAGTATTGATGTTTGTGGATGGCCAAAAAGCATTTGACAATGTTAACTGTCAGTATATGTCTCAGGAGCTGTTCTGAAGCAGGCTGGAACCTTATACTTACAAACAACACTGAGACGTTACCTTCATGTTGTTTTGTTTATTAGCATTCCCTGCTCAAAACAGCAACCAGTTTAAGCAAAGTGATTATGAAGTCAGCAGCAAACGCCATACTTCCCCTCCACCTTTTAACACCTGAACAGCAATCAAGCAAACCACTCCCACTAACCACCAATTAAATGCCCCCCCCCAACAATCCAACCACCGCCCAACAGAAAGCGGGTGGCCACAAGCCAGGATCCTCATAGGGGAAGAAACTGCCAGTCAGGAGGAAACAGCCAATCTGGGAAGGGGATGAGGTGCTGCAGCCCTCGAGTCGGCCATCAGCTGTGGATTGCAGGCCGGTACGACAGTGGCAAGGCAAGGAAAGGAGTCCGTACGAGCCTTGACAATATGATACGACAGATGGAAAACATGAATTTTGGGAGGAAATTGATAGAATTAATTAGAACAATCTACTGTATAGCAAACAAATGGCAAAAGTTATAATACATGGAGAACAGTTGGAAAAATTCAGCATAAACAAAGTAACAAGACAAGGGTGTCCTCTATCCCTTCTGCTTTTCCTCCTAAAACTAGAAACTTCACTGATATGGATTTGGAAAAATTCAAAGACAAAATTTAAAAAGAGCAGTACCAAATCCAAGCATTTGCAGATGATTTGGCATTTATTCTGGAGGAACCAGCAGTCTCAGGACTAAAATTGTTAACAGAAATAGAAGAGTGTGGAGCATTGGCAGGCTTGAAATTAAATAAATAAAAAACAAAGATCCTGACCAAAAATATGACTTGCAAACAAATTACTGAATTAACGGAGAAAATGGGCACACAGACAACCAAAAAGATTAAATATCTTGGAATATGCATAACATCAAGATGTACATCTCTTAAAGAGAACAACTATGTTAAATTAATGCAACAGATAAAAGTAGATTTGAATAATTGAAAGAACCTTCAGCTGTCACTGTTAGGAAGAATAGCGGCAATCAAAATGAATATCTTACCAAAGTTGCTTTTTTATTTCAAATAATCTCAGTCCAGGTGGATAACAAATATTTTAGGGATAGACTGGTTTTGAAATTCATATGGGAAAATAAAAAACTGAGAATCAAAAAAAAAAAAGTGTTACAGAATGCTAAAGATAGAGGAAGATTGGGACTACCAGGCCACAGCTTTTATGGATAAAAGAATGGATGAATTTGAGAGACAAAAGAGTTTTAACCATAGAGGGGCATAATTTACAGTTGGGTTGGCATTCATTTATTTGGGATGGCAAGAAAAAACAGCATGTCTACTTCCAGAGACACTGTGAATATTATTACATTCTTACATTAAAGAAACATTTATTATTGTATGCTGTTAGAAGGTGCACTTAAGATGGCCAACTGTGTTTCAGGCCACACCACACTAATGGCTTGGAAACAGAGAGTCTGGCACTGGCAGGTGCAAAACCAACCACCCTGATCACAAGGTAGTCTCATGATCTGTCAAACATAGTTAACTCAAGGACTATATAAGGTCCTACATCTGCCCTAGAGGGTGCTCGCTGAAATATCACCATGTGCTATGAACATCTCCTGCTGCTCATGTATACTCTGCAACTACTTTCATTTCCATTTTGTAAGCTTGCCACTTCGTGGCTTCTATGAATATTTGTAAATAAACAGACTTCAGTTCTACAAAGAGTATCTGACTTCTTGGAAAAGGGCTACCTTCATCCATCACCTCTTAACTCCCTTCGATGCAACGCAATCATTATTGTTGTTAATAGTATTGTGGAAAGTTCCACGATACCAAAAATATTAACAGTTACCTTGTGTGATTGTGTGTACTAATTAACTTCCCCCAATATAGTGCCTTTTATATGTGTTGGATGGCTCCCCCACCATTATCTCTCAGTTTCTATTGGCCATGGTGATTGAGAATGGTGGAGTATGCAGTATTTGAGGCACTAGCTTTGATGTAGCTGTCACAAATCTTTCTCCAGCTGTTATTTTATTTATGTTTTCTTGCTCAAGCTTAGGAATAAACTATACCTGCATTTACAACAAGTGTACAGATTGCAAACCTCTCCTTCCTTGGGAAGACCACTCAAGAAACAGTCCGAGAGAGAAGGAATCCATCTCTCAACTCTTGCTTTCCGTAGGAATTTTTCTTACAGAAAACTAGTAGACCTTGAAGTAATCCAACCTCAGAATAGCTCTTTGAAGTGTTCTAAGCCTGAAACAAAATATATATGCTCCGAGGTCTTTGTTTTGAGGTCAGACCAAAATAAGCTATTTTGCTTCAAGCTCAGGATTGGGATGTTAGGAATTTTCAGCAGCAGGGAGGGCTAATCCAATCCCTGGTGTTGTTGGTTTAAACTGGATGAGATAACATGTGAATCTTGAGAGGAAGGCAACAGTGAAGTTGAGGGTGAAGCAGTAAGAGAAGGCTGCATCCAACAGCAAGACATTGCTGCTGTATATATTTTTTTAAAAAGGGGCAACTTAAGGCTCACTTTGGAAACTCTGTGTGGAATGCAGGTAGTGAAAAGGATACAGGTGTCTATGGAAACATCTCTGTTTCATAATTTTGGTAATGCTACTGAGATTGCAAAATGGAAAGGCTACCAATACAGGGTTGGTTTGATTGGCACTGGTATGTATATATATACATGTGTACATGCTGTGAATATTTCTTTGGTCCTATTGATGTTGGCCTTCTAGATGCATTTAAAAATCGAAAGAAGCTGCCTTGTTCATGTATGGTGCATGCCCTGCATGCGTGGTCTTGGGTCTTGTAGCTTCAGTATTAATGTCATACATGTAATTCAGAAACCCCAGAACCATCGGTTGCTTCTACTGAGGTTGTGCCTGGCAGATGAATGGCAAAAAGGGAGCATGGTAAGCTGTAGTTTAATCTTGTTAAAACAGGCAGAGCACCACTGCCTGCAGAAGAATTGGCTAAGAGGATTTCAAAAAGAAAAGAAAACATTAAGAAAATGTCATTGGAATAAGTGTGATGCACAATTTCTGCCTTTCTGGCTGTGTTTCTTTAACTTCAGGCAGTAATGGTACCACTGCATTGGAAAGTTAAAACAATTATCTGTTTTATCTTGTCAAGGTGTTGGATCAGAGTCTCAGGATCTAAGGAGAGAGAAGGGAGAAGTATCAGATAATAGATTTTAAATTAAACTCAGGGATTTTATAGGGATAGATATGTGCCTGTGAGGATTTGTTTTCATTTTTAAAAAAGTGTTTTTCCCAATTACTATATTCTGCAAATTGACTGGCTGCTGGCAGCATATATCATAAAACACAGAATGTAGAATCATAGGGCTGGAAGGAACCATGGGGATCTTCTAGTCCAACTCTCTGCTCAGGGCAGGAGATTTTATATCATCCTGGTCAAATAGTTGTCCAGTCTATTCTTAAAAATCTCCAGTGATGGTGCACCCACAACTTAGGGAGGCTAACTATTCTCTGTTATGTATTGTGTATAGCATACATAATTGTCAGTTGAAGTTCTCAGTCTGGTCCTCTGAGTGGGAAAATATTTTCTCCTGATTGGTTGTTTGGCTGACCAGTTTCCTATAAAAGGAGCTCTATCAGCAGAGGTGGTATTCAGCCAATTCCGACAGGTTCCAGAGAACCGGTAGCGATAATTTTGACTGATTTGCTTCTGATTGGCCGACACCTCTCATTGGCCGACGCCACCTCTCATTGGCTGACGCCAGCAAATACTATCTCTGATTGGCTGACAGTATGGTCACGCCCACTAGGCCACTCCCACAGAACCGGTAGTGAAAAAAATTGAATCCCGCCACTGTCTATCAGCCAGGGAGTTCAGTTGCCTCAAAGGTAGTATTGAATAAAGAGCTGTTAGAAATCACTCTGGTCTAGCTTCTTTACCCAGAACTTAACATTCTCAATGTCAGGAAATTTATCTTTAGTTCTAGGTTGGATCTCTAACAAGCTTCTACCCATTGCTTTTTGTTCTGTCCCCTGGTGTTTCGGAGAATAAGTGAATCCCCTCCTCTCTGTGACAACACCTCAAGTACTGGAAAACAGCTATCATGTCACTCATAATTCTTCTTGTCGACAGGCTAGAACAAGGGTGTCAAATTCAAGGTCCATGGGGCCTCCCTGGAAACAGTGAAGGACTGGACTGCAGTGCCTCTGCCAGTGAAAATGGAGTTTGGGAGGGCCCTCCAGAGCTCTGTTTTTGCTGGCAGAGAGTTTCAGGAGGCTGTTTTTGCTGGCAAAGTGCTCAGGCCACCACAGGCACCCCTGACATGAGTGATGTCAAGTTAGCTACTCCCACTCTGGCCATACCCACCCTGGTCCCCTGAGGTCAAACACAACCCTGATGTGGCCCTCAATGAAATTGAATTTGACATCCCTGGGCTTGAATATCTAATTCCCTTAATGGTTCATCATAGGATTTAGTCTTCAGATTCCTGCCCATCTTTGTTGCTCTTTTCTGCAGGCTTTCTAGGCTCTCAGCATCTTTTCTGAATCATGGTGACCCGAACTGGATGCAGTATTCCAAGTGTAGCTTCACCAGTGCAGTATAAAGTGGTACTATCACTTCTTGTGATCTTGATGCTATCCCTCTGTTGATGCAGCCTAGGATTGCGTTGGCTATTTTGGCAGCTGCAGCATACTTCTGTGTCATAAGTAATGGTCCACCAAACACCTATATCCTTCTCACAGTTACTACAGTATTGTCAAGCCAGGTACCAGCCTATTCTAAACATATACATTTGGTTTTTCCTGCCTAAGTGAAGACCTTACTTATCTCAATAATGAACTGCATCTTATTGGATAGGGCCCAGTAGTCTAGTGTGTCAAGATTCTTCTGAATTGCGAGTCTATATTCTAAAGTCTTACCTATTCCCCCTCTCCCAGCTTGGTGTTGATTGCAAATTTGAAGAATTCCCCTTTTGTCCCATTTAGACCATTTATGAAGATGTTGAAGAGTACTGGGCCCAAGACAGATACCCCACTGCGTGCTTCCTTCCTATAGATGTAGTTCTATTGAGGACTACACGCTGAGTGTGGTTGGTCAGCCAACTGCAAATCTATCTGGTGATGGTACTGTCTATTCCGCATCATTCTTTCTTATCAAGAAGTAAGCTATAGTTTTACATACTTTGTCAAATGCCTTACTGAAGTCCAAGCACTCTATGTCCACAACATCTACTAATTTAGTCACTTTATCAAAGTAGGCAATATGATTTGTATGCCATGATATGTTTTTAAGAAAACCTTGCTGACGTCTAGTAAAAAGGATGTTCATTTCTAGGTGCTTGCGAATCCACTGCTTGATTATCTTTTCCAGTATTTTCCCAGATATTGATGTCAAGCTGATTGGCCTTTAGGTTCCTGTATCTGTTTTTCCCCCTTTTTGTAGATTAGAACTACTTCAGCTCTTTTCCAGCCTTTCCTGTACTACAGGAACTTTACATCCAGTGGCTCCAAGATTACTTCCGCCAGCTCTTTCAGAACCCTGGGATGTAAATTATCCGGTCCACATGATTTGTACATGATTTGAGCAATGGTGGGATTCAAATTTTTTTACTACCGGTTCTGTGGGCGTGGCTTAGTGTGTCAGCCAATCAGAGGTGGTATTTTCTGGTTCTCCAAACCAGTCAAAATCATCGCTACCGGTTCTCCGGTACCTGTCAGAACTGGCTGAATACCACCTCTGGATTTGAGGGTGGATAGATATTCTCTTACAAAGTCCTTGCCTATTTTGACTTGTGTATCTGTTTATCTCTCTCAGTGCTGCTTTTGATAGGTTGAGCTATTTCTTCCTTTTGCGTAAAAAAGATGCAAAGAAAGAATTAAGCAATTCTGCTTTCACCCTGACGCCTGTCTCCTTCTTGCCATCTGCTCCCATTAGGGGATCTATTGTTTCTTTCACTTTACTTATTCCTTAGATATTGAAAGAAAACCCTTTAAAAATAATTTTTGGCATAAGCTGCCAGTTCATTCTGGGCCTTAACTATCCTGACTCCCGCCTTGTAGATTCAGACTTTCTGGTATTCAGTTTGAATTAATGTACTCCTCTTCCTGGGTTGTTGTTTTTTTAATCTAGTTTTTCAGGGTTTTCCAAGCAGGAATCCTTCTGAATCTCTCTCTTAGTTTGTTGAAATCAGCTGCCTTAAAGTCTAAAACAGTGGTCTGACTTGGTTCACTTACCTGTAGTTGCATTATGGTTAATTCAAGTATGATGTGGTCAAAGGTCTTATAACTTCTACTCCCTCAACATGTCATCTCTATTAGTGAGTGTTAATTTTCTGGCATTACAGACTTGGATCTACAGTGCTGTTAACAACTAAATGATGAACCTTGCATTTGATCACAGGTCGATGGATCAATGTAGAGCCCAAAGCCAGGATG
>JANHFR010009418.1:178590-193350 GCA_032468015.1 Mimophis mahfalensis | reverse complement strand
TAAGACTAAAGTTTAAGGGTTTGGCATCAGGCAGAAAATACAAGCATTCAGGATTAATGAAAGGTTTGAAAAAGCCAATTCCATGAAGAAATGACACATTCTCTTTTAAAATGAAACCACATTGGGGGAAAAAAGAGTTCTGTGCATTCATTCAAAAAGAAAGTAGGTCTTTAGCCATTCTAAGCTGATCTGTTGGGTTTTTCTTTTTAAAAAAAAAAAAGCCCTAGTCACTCTAGACCTTGTAAGAAGTCACTGGGGATTTAGGATCAACGTTTCACAGCCAGGATCTAAGGCCACTGTTCTCTCCCAGCTCTTAATGCTTTCATTCATCATTCGTATATGTTTTTTTACATTTGCCAAATATCCCATCTTTCCAGACAGCTTTACAGACCGAAGTAAGATCAAAGAACAACGTTCTGAGAACAAACCTCCAAATATTAGGGGTTCATAGCATAAGGGATAATAGAACTCTTGGTTTGCAGATGTAAATCTATAATTTCACAATTTTTAATGCTGAGCTTTAGTCTCTGAGTAATGAATAGCCAGGAAAAATGGAATAACAACCAACCACCTCGGCACTGAATTGGGAAGATTATTGAGACATAGAATAACAGAGTTGAAAGGGACCTTAGAGGTCTTCTAGTCCAACCCCCTGCTTAGGCAGGAAACCCTGCAGCATTTCAGACAAATGGTTATCTAATTTCTTCTTAAAAACTTCCAGTGTTGGAGCATTTACAGCTTATGGAGGCAAGTTGTTCCGCTGAACTCCTCATTTGTTAATAACAGCTCCCCCTAGGTGATCGTACATTGCTGCCTACATTCACACAAACTCCTTGATCTAGCTGGTGGATGAACCCATTTTTTAGGTTCTCATGACATAATAAACCATGAATGAAAAGGATGGGTTGAACTTCCAGAACAAATTAAACCAAAAGCACACAGAAAAACCAAAATTAACATTACTAAATCTTAATATGATGTCCTAGTTCAATTCCAAGGTTTCTACTTGAATTGAATAAGCTTGTTATGTCAAGGCAGTCCTCATTTCTTAGTCTAACATACCTCATAGGATGGTTGTAGTAAAAAGAAAAAGGGAAAAATCTATTTGGGCATTTGTGATCCTTTAAGACAAAAAGGATGAGGCAGTTGGGTAATTAATAAGCTTAGTAATGCCATAATGTTAGGGCTACTTTGACCGCTGAGCTCATGAATCGTGCAAGTAGCTATCATACAAAGCCATTTCTTTTTGAAATGCAGATGTGCCTGCGTCCGAGCTGCATATTTGTAAACTTAACTTCTTTACTTATCTTCTCTCGAGAGATCTCATACCAAAGTGTCCGTTGCATTTAGCCACGTTCCTCCCTCTATCTCTGCTTCCCCACTTTGCAAATATACATTACGGTAAGCCATAATGTTTGATGGGCCATGAACCTAGCTGCTGTGGTTTGTAAGCTAGGGTTTAATGCATTGTGTGAAGCTGGTGAATTTGTGATTCAGTCAAGTGCAGTTAAAACAATCAGTGCTTAGTGCGATCCTAGTCTAAATGTAGATTATTTGGGAAAAGACCCATTTATGGAGCTTCTGTAAGTTGGCTACATGCTATGTAGATCAACAGAGCAGGAGAAATGGTGATGTAATAATAACAAGAATCCGCAATAACCAGCATAACTTCCTAGTGCATTGGTCCTAGAGCTGGACCAAATCAGTTTGCTGCTAAAGACCGCCCCCCCCAATACTCTCTTATCTCAGTTTAATGGGAGTTCACTTCTAACCCCTCCCTCATGAAGCAATGTCATCAAATTATCAATTTCTTTCTGTCTGCAGATGCAAAGCAAAATCAAGGAAAGAAGTTGGGTGTAAGTTTTGTTCCTTTACTTGGTTGCCTGGCAACGATAAGCATCCATCTAACCAACCATCCATCATGAACAAACTTTTTCTGTTGCAGCAGCCGAATGCTCGTGGATGACACTTCATTGAAACGATTGGCAAAGAGAATAATTCCCAACCCCCCCTTCAAGGTAGGCATTAAAAGACATGCTGCATGGTTAGATGGAGGAGAGTAAGGTTTCCTCTGTTTAATCCAGCATCCTTTTTTTAAAAAAATTCCATTTATATGCCGCCCTTCTCCAGAAACTCAGGGCGGCTTGCAATGCATTATAGCGATTGCCCTCATTCTTTGTATAGACCTGCTTATTAGGGCTTTCGGGTCCCCCCCCCCTCAAACGGTGTTTTACAAAGTCAGCTTATTGACTTACTAAGTCAATTTATTGCCCCCAACAATCTGGGTCCTCAGTTTACCTACCTTGGAAGGATGGAAGGCTGAGTCAACCTTGAGCCTGGTGAGATTAGAACTCGCACTAATTGCAGGCAGCCAGCAGCTGAGTGCAAGCACTCAGCTGGGTGCACCACTGAGGCTCCTTTCCAGAAGGCAAGCTGTTCCATTGATTAACTGTTCTTACCATCAGGAAATTCTTCCTTGGTTCCAGATTAAATCTCTCTCTGATGGGCCTCCACCCGTTGCTTCTTGTTGTGCCCTCAAGTGCTGTGAACAATAAGTGGACCTCCTCTTCATTGTGGTAGCCCTTTAAGCATTGAAAGGTGCCTATCATGCCATCTCTAAGCCTTCTCCTCATTAGCCTAAACAATTCCCTTAGCAATTTATCATACAGTTTAGCCTCCAGATCCTTTATAATCTCTGTTTACAGAGTCAGCATATTTCCCCCAAAAATCTGGATCCTCATTTTACCAACCTTGGAAGGATGGAAGTCAACCTTGAGCCTGGAGAGATTCAAACCGCCAAATTGCAGGCAGCTGAAGTCAGCAGAAGTAGCCTGCCATGCTGCATTCTAACCACTGCACCACAGCGGCTCTTAATGTAGATGTAGTCCCATCGAGGACCACATGCTGAATGCAATTGGTTGGCCAACTGCAAATCCATCTGGTGATGTCCAGTCTATCCCACATTGTTTGATCTTACTAAGAAGTAGGCTGTGGTTTACTGTATTAAATACCTTACTGAAGTCTAAGCATACTATATCTACTGCACTTCTTTAATAAAGGGACTAAATCTGGACCAGGGAAGTGCAGTGGAGATAGTATGCATAGACTTCAGTAAGGTATTTAATACAGTATGCCGGCCCCTTCAGAACCCTGGGATTTAAACTCTTTGGTTCCAGAGATTCGAATTTGTCCAAAATGGATAGGTGTTTTCTTACCATTTCCTTGTTTATTTCAGCCTGCATTCCTGTTCTGTCTGCCACAGTGCTATTTTTGATAAATTGGACTGTTTTTCCTTTTGTGTAAAGACAGATGCAAAGAAGGAATTAAGCAGTTTTGCTTTCTTCCTGCTGCCTGTCACCTTTTTGCAATCTTCTGCCATTATTAAATGGGATTATCCCTTTATTAAACCCCTCCAGCAATGTCTCGCTGTACAAAGGCATTACTTTGCTTTCTTCAACTGTGGATGCAGGACAAACACACAGCATTCCTGCTTCATGGCACATTGGCACATGTTCTGTCTTAAGCAGCCATTAGCAAGTTATGGGGGAGCAATTTACTGTCATTAAAACATTAGCAATTGTATTCAAAGAGTTATGCCAATGTACCCATATTAGCATCAGGTCTTGTCTAAGTTCTTTATTTAGTTGGAAGGTGTTAGATGCCACAGGTACTTCTGCTCAACTAATCAAAAGACTTAAGTTGGATAAGAAGAATCATGGGTAAAACTGAATTTGATTTCTATACAAATGAGGTTCATATTTTTTCTAATAGTCTAAACTTTTATGGAAAATGGAAACAGAGGACAAATAAGTTAAAGATTTATGAAAAAATGGATATAGTATATAGTTGGACCAATGGGAGAATAAGTGGAAGAATGGTTAAAATGTACATGGTATTATAATCTAAAGATAATTTATATAAAATCATTAGCCGCTAACCCAGCTTTGCTCAGCTATTTTTGGCCTCCTGTGACATGCTGCAAGCAGGAAATGCTGCAGCCTACAACACTTTGCCAAATTTGTATGGCTTGCCTCTATCGGCTGGAGAGTCTTCAATTTGCATGCCTTGCCTGTATTGTCTGTTGTTACCTTGGTGACTGCAGAGCCCTCTGCACATGTGCAGTACAGTGCATTTGTGGGTCAGAACTCACTTTGGCAGCTTTTTTTAGGGGGAAAAAACCCCCAAAGGCATTCATGACCACCACCCACCACCCCGTTCAGTGTTTGTCTCCGGAGTGCAAGGTATCTGCCTGGCAAGTTTGGGCAGATTGGTGTAGGTGTGGAAGAGCCTATTCGGGACATACCCACAAACCCACACTTCTGTTTTATAGATATAGATGTATCATTTATGTATGACACCAGATAAAGTCAAAAATATATAAGGAGTTTTTTTTAGGGTACAATAGAATTCTTCATTGGCCAACTATGATTAGACACACAAATAATTTGTTTCCAATGCATAAGCTCTCAGTGTACATACAAAGAACATTAGGTCATAGATCATAGATCATAGTAACAATCATTAATCATAAGATACAGCTGGTGACAAATCATAGATACTTATAGGAGAAGGTATTAGGAAAGATGAGAAGATGAGAAAGATGAAAAGGGAAATATCAATACAGCCTACTACATGAGTTTACATCTTTAGGCCCAAGACAGTGCTGTGGGAATTAGGTTTTCAGCAGAGTGATGGCATAGAGGAGAAAACTAACTTACCATTGCCTTGTTCTGACATGCAATGCCCTATAGTGGTATCCAGAGAGGAGAAGTTGAAACAATTTATGTCCAGGATGTGAGGGGTCTAATCAGATATTTTCTCAGCTTTCTCTATGGTTAGTGCAGTGTAAAGGTAAAGGTAAAGGTAAAGGTACTCTTCACACATATGTGCTAGTCGTTTCCAACTCTAGGGGGTGGTGGTCATCTCCATTTCAAACCTGAAGAGCCAGTGATGTCCAAAGATGTTTCTGTGGTCCTTTGGCCAGCATGACTAAACGCCAAAGGCACACGGAACGCTATTACCTTCCTACCAAAGGTGATCCCTATTTTTCTACTTGCATGTTTACATGCTTTCGAACTGCTAGGTTGGAAGAAGCTGGGACAAGTAATAGGAGCTCACTCTGTTATACCGCACTCGGGATTCGAACCGCCGACCTGCCGACCTTTCTGATCAGCTCAGAGTCTTAGCAACTGAGCCACTGCATCCCTAGTGCAGTGTACAGATCCTCAAATATGTGTTTGAAATATAATCAAACTGAGGTATTATCTTTTTTCATCTTTGGTGGACATGTAAGAAAGCTAGAAAATACTGGGATGTATTTTGATGGAGGAGATTTTAAAAATGGAAGTATAATTGTAATGTAACCAGATACATTTCTTTTGGAGTTAATGGGAAAACTTTTATTGTATGATAATGGCAGTGAGACTTCTATATTCAAAGGTGGAAAAACTTACAAAAAACCTACCATGTAAGAATGGATGCTGAAGATGATAGAATTGATGATATGGTGAAATTGAAAGCTCTGATGAATGAAAAATTGACTTTGGGATTTGCTGATCAGTAACATATAGGATTATTGAAGTACAGTAACGTAGACAAATGTTATCCTTAGAGCAATAGTTTGTTGTACTTTTTAAATCTATATCTGTACCAAAGAAACTCAGAAGTCATTCTTTTTCTATCTTTCTTACTTTATTTTTTTCTCTACTTTTATTTCCCCACTGAGCTTTTTTCTTTTTTCTCTGTATTTATCTTTTAACTTTGTACTTTTTTGGGAAATGGTGAGTATTGGTTGGTCATATCAGAATCTGCATGACTTCTTCCTCGATTTTGTGAAGATACTGATTTTCACCAAGGAGCTACACAAAACTATAGGAAGGTGGTTTGGGAACCCCATATGGCTTGGGAATTCAGGGCTTTATAGTCCATTCATTGGCAAACACTAGTTTGATATCACTTGATGTCACATGGTTGTCACATTTAACCCATGTAGAAAGACTATGAATTAAATTGAGGTATGTATTGCATCCAAAATGTAGGTTCCTCCTCTAAATCATTTCAGGTCTGGTTCTGCACAAGTATCCACTTGAAGTTTTGTCTTTCTGATAGCAAACACATCTTGCCTATTGTCTCTTCTTTTGGACTTGAGCTGATAGTAAGTGATGTGGATTTCTGGCCATTTTCTCTGCACTTCCCTGCATATGGCTGACTTTGAAGACTATATGATAACTGTAATAGGCAAGCCTACTGGAATTGCAATATTAAACTTCCTTTAATCCATTTTTCAGAAGAGTAATGGGGCACTACTTGGCCATTTGTTGAAAGATAATTAAACAGAATGCAGATCCGTCACGGGAAAAAGAGTCCAAACATTATCTTTTTAAAGCACATATGTTTTGACAGAAACCCTAAAGGAAAAAAAAAAAGGAAAGAGACTATAGTAGTGACAAAGAGACAGTGTAATTTGGTCTGAGTTTGGAGTGATAGTAGGAAAAGGCAGATTTTAAGCCATCTGTCCACACTGAAGCCTTGGAAAGTTTCCAGAGTCCTCAATAAGTCTATAGCCAGGAATCATTACAAGGAGGTTCTTGGGAAGAATTATATCTACATATATAGTTATATAGCTTTGTGTTTGTATATCTAAAAAGGATATTTCACAGACCTGCTTCTGAACTATAAGAAACCTATGTAACATGAGCTATAAGATCAAGAAATCTGAATGTGTGCCATGACCAATGAAATACAGTATAACTTTAATAAATATAGCTCCTTCTGAGTAGACTCAATAGCAATGCAGAACAAATCAAATATTTCTAGTTTCCAAATAATGACAACTTTTAATCTGAGGGGTCCTTGGTTCTCTGTGACTTGCTTGTGTTCTTGTTTGCATAGTCTATAGATGTTAATGTTTATGTGTTTACTATTAGGTGATAACCCAGCTTTGCCTGGGTTTAGTCAGGTCTGACGCTGGTCTCTCATGCAGAAAAAGTTGGGACTCATGCTGTTAGTAGCTCTATGTCTCACGCTGTTAGTAGCTATATGTTTAGTGGGGCCTAACATTGCTGTCTCACACAGCATCGCAAATCAGAGGGAGCCCCATTGTGGACTACTGATTTTAGGGCACATAGCCAGTATTTTTAGGGCAGACACCCTCAAGAGGTGCTAGGCATGTCTGACCCCCCACAGTGTTTGTTCCCGGAGGGTAAGTCATTTGTGTACCAAATCTGGTTGAAATTGGTGGAGCCATTTCAGAGTGTATGTAGAATACACACACACACAGTCATTTGAATATCTCTGTCCCTGTCTGTCTATCTATCTATCTATCTATCTATCTATCTATCTATCTATCTATCTGGCTAATTTGCCAGAATGCCAGACATCTAGAAATTTTTGGACCTGGCTAGGCCAGACCAAATCCAAAAACACCAGGGAATTTCTAGACGCCTGGCACATTGACAAATTAGCCATCAATAGATACATAGACATTAATAACTGCTAGCAGTTGGGGCCTGCTGTGTGTTGCAAAGACCTAAAAGCCCCAGAGACAGCATCAACCAATCAGGGACAGTGGAGGAGGTTTGAAGTTTCTCTCCATTTCATGATGATAGCACCAACTGACATTAGACTTTATAAAAGGGGGTCGTCCCTGCTGTCTTGCCGTAGTCTCTGTAAGACCTATAGAGTGGGAGCAGTGTGCTCACAGGAGACACAGTTATAGGCCTGAGACCAGAGCCTCACAGGAAGCAGAGTGTGTGTATAAATAAGGATACACATTCAGGCTAAAATAAGAGCCTGAACAGTTTAGCTGTTGTTGAATTAAGAACCTTCATTTATATAATAAAGGAGTTTTGTTTGGTTTTCTTAAAGAAAACTCTGGTGTTTTCTTTGAAGTACTTGGCTGAGGGTAGGCAATCCATCCACCTCAACTGGAAGCAAACAGAGAAATAATAAATTTCTTTAACAATAACTTCTATAGACAAACAAGACAATCAACCAGAGAATTGGAAAAAGAGAAAGTGAAATATTAAAATTATTGTAATATAAAATAAAATATATTTATTTACCTAGTAGGGAAAGAGACTACGTATATTGGATTTACATCTGTACAGACATTTTGTGAATCTTTGTGTTTTGGCCAGTTACTATCCCTTTATGAGTTCAAAGCATTTTGATCTTTTGAGCAGAATAAAATGATTTTTTAAAAATAATTCTTTTTGATGCCACCTGTCAACATCTCCCAAGCTGTTCTGAAAAACTCAGGTGGATAATTGCCATAAATGAATCACTTTGCACAGGTGTTCATTTGTGTCTGTCTGACTGACTGACTGATGGCCAGATCAAAATATTTGTTTGCAGAGGAGCATTACATGGATGTGACTTTTATTGAGACCAACTTAAGAACTCTCCAGAACTCTGGTCTCCAACACAGTCCATGGGGGTATCAATGTAACTGTTGATATCTTTCTTGTCTCCTTTCAAGCTTTCTTCCCATTTGTCTGTTAACATCCTTATGTTTTGTTTTGTTTTAACTGTATATATGTTTTAGGATTTTTTAAAAAATGGAAAATTGACATTCTTCTAAGCAAAACACAATTTTCAGTATTATCTTTGTTTTCTAGAATGTCTCTGATTCCCGTGTCCAAAACCCATGCTCGTCTTGAAAGGAAGCTTGCTTATTAATGATTGTGTTGAAGTTTTACCTCCTTTGTTTCTATTTAGCATGTGTGTTTATTCTACCTGTGTATGGATCTTTGTAACTTCATCAAATTAATGTTGTTTCCAAAATAGGATTGTATTGAAGATATTTCAACTATATGAGTATAAAGGTAAAGGTAAAGGTTCCCCTCGCACATATGTGCTAGTCGTTCCTGACTCTAGTGGGCTGTGCTCATCTCCGTTTCAAAGCCGAAGAGCCAGCGCTGTCCGAAGACGTCTCCCTGATCATGTGGCCGGCATGACTAAATGCCAAAGGTGCACAGAATGCTGTTACCTTCCCACCAAACGTGGTCCCTATTTTTCTACTTGCATTTTTTACATGCTTTCGAACTGCTAGGTTGGCAGAAGCTGGGACAAGTAACGGGAGCTCACTCCGTTATGCAGCACTCAGGATTCGAACCACTGAACTGCTGACCTTTCTTATCGACAAGCTCAGCATCTTAGCCACTGAGCCACTACATCCCCAACTATGGGTATACAGAGACACAAATCACCGCATCTGCATCCTCTACCTTGTTCCTTCCTGATTCCCCATCACTCTTCTCCTTTCTTGTGTAATGTGAGCAGCGTAAAGATTCACTGTGTTAGGGACTGTAAAAAGAGTGACTTTAGGGAACGAATGTGGAAGGTGGTTCTTGGAAGAGAAACTTTCTATGTAGTTTGTGAGAATCATTGCCCTTGGTGGACACTAGCATCACAGAAGGAAACAGTGTACAATATGATGGAAAAGGCTTATTGAATCCCAGACTGGATATAATTGTTCATTTAGTGCATTTATCAATATAAGTAATTATAGATACATGACGCTGATCAACATTTTCCCAACAAATGTAAGCAAGGAAGTTATTTAAATGAGTGATCAGATAGTTAACCAAAGTTGTTTGGCAGCTTCATGATTCCAGCAATAATTCACAATGTAGAAAGTGTGAGCATTAGCAGGCAGACAGGAACAAAACAGCGAGTTGTAGAGAAGCTTTTAAATTCTACATATATATCTACAAAGAGAGAGGTTTGTTTTTTTAAAAAAATAAATAAATAAATTTATGTCACCCATCTCACCATCAGTGCCTATGGAGATTCTCAGTCATCCAGGTCATGGTTGTCCCAAAGATGATTTTTCAAAAGGCAACTGGACTATCTGTGTTTTTTCTCTTGAAGATGTTTCACCATTCATCCAAGAAGCTTCTTCAGTTCTGACTGAACGGTAGAGAATAGAAGGATTTATATTCCTTAGGGAAATATGGAGCACCTTTGGGATCTCACCATCAACTGTCTCTGGGTGGGTTACAATGCATTGATTCCTTTTCATCTCTTATTTTATAATTTATAAACATTGGATTTTGACCAATTGATTTACTCCATCTTGTCACAGAATAGTTTTACAATTTAGAACAGGGGTGTCAAACTCAAGGCTCGGGGGCTGAATCTGGCCCATGGGGTGCTTAGATCTGGCCTTTGGGGCCACCCTGGAAACAGTGAAGGACTGGCTTGTGGTGCCTCTGCCAGAAAAAGTGGAGCTTGGGAGGGCCCTCCCCTCCCCTCCCCTCCCCTCCCAAGCTCTGTTTTCACTCGTAGAGGGTTGCAGGAGGATGTCGCAGCTGAAAACGGAACTTGGGAGCCCATTTTTTTCTGGCAGAATGGCCTCCAACATGAATGAGGTTGAGCTGGCCATGCCAACCCTGGCCACCCCCACTCCACCCCCCTCCCCCCAGGTCAAACACAACCCTGATACTCAATGAAATCGAGTTTGACACTTCTGGTTTAGAAGATTAATTAGGCTGGGGTCTAACTGTTCTTTGAAAGACATGGAAGTTTATGTCCAGATTGGCTTTTTTATCCGACAGTCATACTTGGAATTCTCCTGAGTTTTGGTCTGTCAGTCCATTCAAGCATGCTGTTGTATTTTCATGAATATGTACATTAAATGGACTATGTGTACCTAGAATAAACATTCACTTAGATTCAGAGAAGATCTTGGACAATTTGAAATAGGATTTCATCTTCAAGGTTTTGGAAGATAGGAATTTTGGAGAGAACTTTATAAAATGGGAAAGATCAATTTATACTTCATGAAAGTACAAATGATTGTCAATGGAGAATCTAACAAAACTCTGTAAGACGAAAAAGGAACAAGATAGGGTTTTCCTCTCTTCTATATATTTGTTTTTAAAATATTAAACAGCGAAAGACCAGAAAATTGTGCGAGTAAACATTTAAAAACAGGTTTACAAGGTAAGGGCTTTTAACAGATGACTTGGTGTTGGTTTTGGTGCAGTAGGAGGTTTTAAGATTAATAAACAAAAGATGAAAATGTTATCAAAAATATGAAAATAGAAGCTGAAAGAGAACTGATGAATAAAATGGGTTTTATGATTGGTAAGAAATAACTGGTACCACTATGACAAATATGAATTGTATGTTATTTCAAAAGACTTATGTTAAGACACGGAATGAAATTTTAAAAAGTTATACTAAGATGAAGGAAATTACAACTGTCATTGCTGGGGAGAATTTCTATGAGGAAAAAGGAATATTTTGCTTTGAATTGTTTTTGTTTTAGACAATACCTGTTTTGACAACTGATGAACCACTTAAACAAAGACAGTAGGCTATATCTAAATTTGTGTAGTAGGGAAAAAACCGTAAGTTAAACATAAGAGCCTTGGTGGTGCAGTGGTTAGAATGTAGAGGCTACTTCTGCTGACTGCCAGCTGCCTGTAATTTGGCTGTTCAAATCCCACCAGGCTCAAGGTTGACTCAGCCTTCCGTCCTTCCAAGATTGGTAAAATGAGGAACCAGATTGTTGGGGGCAATATGTTGACTCTGTAATCTGCTTAGACTGTAAAGCAGTATATAAGTCTAAGTGCTATTGCTGTTGCTATAAGGTACTGAAAGAGAAGAATTGGGTTTAACTGACTTCAAATTCTGTTTTGTAGCTTTCTCTTTTAGAATCATTGCTGCTGAGATATAGAAGACTCTTGGAGTTAGAACAATATAACCTGAGGTTTGGGTGACATGGATATCTGTGGTACAATAAAATTAAGGTTAATGTGGATTTTAAAAGTCATTGTTACTTGTGCTGTGCTAAGAATTTGGAACAGATTCAAACCCAGTTGTGCCTGAGAACATTTCTGTAGTTCTTAGCAGAAAAGGTATTTTACAGATAAGAAATAATAGGCAAATACAAATTGCTAACTTATTGTAAAATACTGTAATTTTGTCAAGGGGAATGGAAAATAAAATCAAGAGAACAACTTGATTTGGTAGATGAATATATTGTCTTTGTACTTACAATTGTTAAAAACATTTAAACTAGGGAAAAGTGTTAGCGGTTTTGAACATTGTAATACTGAGTTTGAAATACAGTTGTGTACAAATGAACATGTAATAGATAAAATTAGAAACTTTATTGAAATTTGAAACAGAAGAAAAGTGAGTGAAAGAATGATTGATAAAGTAGGCTAATTTTTTTAGACAGGACATTTTATTGTGGATGTGGATGTACAAAAAAGATAGAAAATTTTGGATTTAAATATACACACTGGGAGGATTTTTAAAGATTAATATATAAATGAAAGTCATGTTTTTTTCTTTTGGAACTGATGGAAAAATAGTAATGGAATTTTGGTTTTATACATGATAACTGAAGTAACATTACCCATAATGGAGGAACGCTTGGTGAAAATGTTGAAATTAGATGAGATGGCTAAATCAGAGAATAGACAATATCTATGTTTATTGCTGATTCGAAAGGTTTTATGGATTTTTTGCTTAAAAGAGAAAAAATGAATTTACAATTTATGGTTTTAATGATTAAACAGAATAGAATAGAAAGAAAAGAGTTTTGTTATAACTGCATAGTAAGAGATAAATTTATAATTGTACTTAAAATTGTAGTAAAGTTTGGAAGCTACTTCTTTGTATCTTTTTTCTTACTTTTCTTTTCTTGCACTTTTAGATTTCCTTTTGATTTCTTTTGCTTTCCTTTTTCTCACATTATATCAGTTTTTAGATCTTTTAAAAAACATTTAATACAATTATGCAAACAATAACTTTTTTTAACTTTGAAGACATTTTTCTGTTTATAATTTTTGACTGGCTATTAAAGAAAAAAAGTTGAACTTAAAAGATCAAATGTGATAATTCATAATGCTAAACTCCAACTTGAACACTGTGACTTGGCAACACTTAAATATGCTAATAGTTCTTTTGCAACCAGCACCAAAAGTTATGGGTTATGAATCCCTTTTCCTGATGGGATGACAGCTTACTAGTTAGCAGAATGGCAGACACATTGGCATGTTTTATTGAAGACAAGTGGAGAAGAATTCCTAAAAGACCTGTAAGTATCTGAAGAGAAATGACTTCAGAAGCAGTTTGCCATCAACTGTGAAACAAGCTGTTGCTATTTTGAGCTGATATGCTGTTTCCGCTGGCATTCAGAAGAATGTTCTGCATTTCTTAATCTTGTAAGAATTTGGACATATCCCATAAACTCTATCTTAGTTTCCTATATAGTTGACTTATAGGAAAGTACATATTTTCCCCACCTAATTATATAAAATTTATTTTATAAAATTTATATATAAATTTAATAAAAATAAAAATAAATAAATAAATAAATAAAATAATCAGCTCACATGGAGACTAGTACTGAACCAAGGTTTTGTATCTACTATAGTACATGAGATCCTAGGCAAGAGGCATTGTAAAATGATGGTAAATACAGATATTTACAGATAATTACCTTCTATAGATACCATCATATCAGTTCTAGTATCTGGCCTTCTTATACTCATTCTCTGGTCCCATTTTGGGTCACTATGCATAGCAAAAAGGAGGTTGACATTTTAATTTTCTGCAATATTTTTGAATTTTACTACATCAGGGCCATTGTCAGTAAGAAAAACATTTTTTTCCCCTTTGCCAACATGACAAAGATCAATGGTTGGGATTTAGCAGTGTAGGAGTCTATACTATGGCAAGGGCCATTCTCATCATAGATTTATTCATTGCTGCTTCAATTAAAGAATAAATGGAGTTCCTCTTCTGTTTACACTTAAGCCAACCTACTGATAGACAAATCTCAATCCAACATTGATTTTATCCATAGCATCTTCTTCTACACAGATAGGAAGCTACTTGAAGAGATACACAATGGGCCATCATCTCACTGTCCAAAAGTGAGTGTTTCTCTCCTTTGTGAGCAAACTTTCTACCACATCTGGCCATCAGAACCCTGCTTATGGCTCCAGCTTCCAAAACTGCAATGTTAAATTTCAATAACAAAATGATCCGTTTGCAGAAGTGGGTTTGCTTCAGATGTGGTATCCTTCCGGTTTGGCCTGGTTCAGCTGAACCGGTAGAGATGATTAAGGGTGGTTTGCTGAACTGGCAAAAATCACCCCTGGCTGCAACACTGCTTCCTAGAGCAGAAATAGCAGCGTGTTCCCTCAGCTTCAGAAGCCGTGCAGCTGCATGCATGTGTGCACAAGCCAGGCAAGCCAAGCCGGCTTTCTCATCACTCCGTTGAACTTGTTTGATGTTGGCTGCGGGTATAGAAGGAGCCGCTTAACTGCACATGGGGGGTGGGGGTGGGGTGTACTTCCAGAGGCATTACATCAGGAAGGTCCTAATGGGAGTTTGGAAGAAAACCTGATGGAGGCATTATGACCAGATTCCATATTGGGTCTCCCCAATTGAGGTGACAGCATATCCGAATGTGTTAAACCCCAGCAATAGATGGACATATAAGGAAATTCTAACTACAAATGGAGGGTTGAAATCCGAGGCAGAGTTGAAAAGCCAAGGATTGAAAATAAATTGGTGGCTGTATCTAGAGATATGAATAAGATATAAGAAAGATATGAAATCGATGGGAATTTCTATTAAGCCCCAAGAGATTGATACAATTATTTATTTTATTTATTTATTTTATTTAATTTCTATACCGCCCTTCTCCCGGAGAACTCAGGGCAGTTTACAGGGCCATAAAAACATAACATACAAAATTTAAAATATAGATTAAACCAATTTAAGCCCAAT
>JANHFR010009414.1:15095-26135 GCA_032468015.1 Mimophis mahfalensis | reverse complement strand
GGCTGGGGAATTCTGGGAGTTGAAGTCCACGCATCTTCAAACTGCCAAGGTTGAGAAACACTGCTATAAAACAAGATAGATGGGCTTTCTGTTTTATTTATTTTAAATCATTTATTTTCTTCTGAATTTAACCAATAGGACTGGGAAATAGGAATGCAACATGTGTATTTCTGTCTTCCGATTCTCGGGAGACATTTCAAGTCTTTTCCTGTTCATATGGAACCCTGTGAAATTAGAGAATCCGGTAGACATGACGGAAAGTTGCTGTTTTAGCAAAACTGACAATGAAACCCTAGCTCGGGGGAAAAAAAAAATAAAGGTGGGGAGAGGATGAGGCTGAACCCAGCATGAACTGCTCTACCATGAAGGATTCACTTTTCCCAGGGGCAGGCAGTTCTCGACTTACGACCCACAACTGAGCCCAGTGTTTTCGTTGCTAAGCAAAATGGTTACATGAGTTTTTCCCCATTTTACAGCCTTTCTTGACCCAGTTGTTAAGTGAATCTCTGCAGTTGTTAAGTTAGTAACATGGTTGTTGAGTGAATCTGGCTTCTCCCTTGATTTTGCTTGTCAGAAGGTCGCCAAGGAGGATCGTGTGACCCAGGATATTGCAACCGTCATAAATCTGAGTCACTTGCCAAGCACCTGAATTTTGATCACATCACCACGGGGGATGCAGCAAGGGTCATAAGTGTGTAAAACAGTCAGAAGTCACCTTTTTAAAGACCATGATAACTTCAAACGGTCACTAAACAAATGATTTTAAGTCAAGGACTCTTTGTATTGCTGTTTTTGCAACTGTTTTTGCAACTGTTTCTGAACTTTGCTCAGAAAAACATGTCATCCAATTTTGCTTCATTGCCCAGAAATTTGAATTGGATGTTCCTCTTTCATATGTGAATGCAGACGAGTGTATATGAACAAACTAACATCCACTAACATGAATAAGGTTTGTAGTATTCATGGGTGTCTCAATATTACTTTGGTATTTATTTTTCTCTCATATTCTTGTGTACTGTTGCTGCAATGGCAACTTTTCATTATTTCTGTCAGGTTCTCTAACTTCACAGGGTTCCATATGAACCGGAAAAGAGTTGGAATATCTTCCAGAAATCAGAAGACAGAAAGCCAAACCATATTCCTGGGGTTAACAACGCCACAAAAGCCCTTAAAATGTCTGTAATAAATAAACAAACAAACAAACAAACAAACAAACAAACAAACAAACAAACAAACAAACAAGGAAGTACTTCATTTAAAATATCCATGGTAGTTCCAGTAATAGGAATTAAAATCATAACAATAGGACATTGGATAATAGTAATTGTAACTGTTTTTAAGATTGTTCTCTCCCTAATCTCTTGCTTGAGATGTGCCTGTATAGGTATTGAGTCAATAAATAAATGAGAATATTACCTAACTAACCATTAGATGTTCTTTGGAAGAGTTCTATCTTTTGCAGATTTTGGAGCTGATCAATGACAGGGCAAGTCTTAATCTCAGGAGCAAATTATTCTGTAATACTAGAATGGAGAAACCAATTCTTGTTTCAGCCTTCCCGCACAATATAATGGCAAATAACCAAATTTTAGTGTGTAAACCAGCCTCATATTTATAGGTCTATGGAGCTTCTAAGTCATCTAGGTCCTGGTTGTCCCAAAGGTGCTTTTTCAAGAGGCAACTGGACTTTCTGGTTTTTCTTTGAAGATGTTTTGCTACTCATCCAAGAAGGTTCTTCAGCTCTGACTGGATGGCGGGGAAGAAAACTAAGTCCAGTTGCCTCTTGAAAAAGCACCTTTGGGACACTCATGTTTCTATCACATCGCAATTTAGGAGAGTTTTATCCTTAGCTCAATTTCACGTTCTCCCCACAGCTGTTTTAGAAAGGAAATACAGGAAAACCCATATGAAACCCAATGCTGCCCTTGTGATATGAGTGCCATAGAAACTTCAGATTGTGTTCTTCTGTATTGTTAGTTCTGCTGGGACATTCACCATCCCTCTTTTATTTAAATTTTCTGAGGCACTCTGATAGCTGTTATCTATGCCACCTGTTAAATAATCAAGATAAATGTACGGTATTTCTCTACATTTGTTGTGTGTAAGCTCTGCCCACAAATGGTTGCTAATAGTTCTTGTTGTTAGGGAGTAGTTTTGTGTTGTTCATTGAATTGGTTGTATTTTTATTAGTCAATGACCAAAATAAAGTTCCGTCTATCTCATCTCAGCCTTCTCTCCTTGTGAAAGTAGGACGTACCAAACAATTTATCTCAGAATGAACACACTGAAGAAGTCAATTCTGCCATGGGAATGAGGATCAGGACTTGAACCATTTACAAATGTGCTTTGATTTCCACTGTGCATTCAGTAGAACCATTGCTTTTTATTATTCTTATTCCAAAGTATTAATAGATTATATTGTTTTAAACATGGTCCCAGTTCTGTAACTAGTTGAACTACCAGATGAAGCTTGGGTAATTAATTTGCTGCCATATTTCAAATCAGTGTTTTAAGACCCAAGACAACTTGATCGTGGGTAAACATATTTAAGAATGAGTAAATCAATTTCAAGAGATGTTTTGCCCATTAAAAACCCAGAGAAGACTTCTGAGTTTGATAGAACCTCCCTATCTGGTGTACAAAAATGGGAAAGACAATTAAGTGGCTGCAAAAAATTAGCATTTGCAGCAATTTTTTTTCACCTTCTGTAGCTCAAATAATTTTTTTACAAACCAGAGAGTATAACCTTCACTTATTATTGCAACTGGATGACCAGGTCTTATTATTTTCTCCCCCAAGTCATATAATTAATAGAGCAGCTAGGTGTATGCATGTGTGGGGTATTTTCAGAAGCAAAGTAAGCCGAAACAAACAAGAGTGTATTGAGAGTTTGCAAGGGGCACAAACTGTTGCAAAGGCAGCTTGAATCACGACTGAGCTGACTGACGATCGAAGAAGTATCCATTAAAGTTTTTAAAACCTTTGCTATAAAAAAAATCTTATCCCCCATTCAGTCAAAATGATGCAATTTCTTCACCTCTAGCGCTAGAGAAGTAAAATATCTTTGACTTGAGCTTAACAGAATATCCCATTTCATTATACAAAAGTGGAGTTGTACGTATGTATGTGTATATGTAGATAGATAGATAGTTAGAGCATATATATATGCACCTTCTCTCTCTCTCTGTATGCATACATTCATGTACGTATGTATGTATGCGTGTATATATGTATGTGTCTACACACACATACAGATACACTTGCTCTATTGTAAATGTGTGTATGTGTATATAGATAGAGAGAATATATATAACTATATACATATGTGTGTGTGTGTATGTACACACACACACACACACACACACACACACACAACTGCTCTATTGTATAATGAAATAGGATACTCTGTTAAGCGCAAGTCAAAGATATTTTACTTCTCTAATTAATTTTAAAATAATGCTAGAGGTGTACAAAATCACATCAGTTTTCCTGAGTGGGAGGAAATATAAATGAAGATATTTTTTTTACAGCAAATCTTTAAAAAAACCTGAAATGGATACTTCTTAGGTAATCAGTCAGTTCAATTGCGATTCAAGCTGCCTTCATAACAGTTTGCTATTGTAGGTCCTCCTTGCTCTCAACAACTGTTCGTTGTCTCAACTTTCTTTGGTTCTGAAAATGCCTTGAAGTTTCTGCCTTCCTTTCTGAAAAAAAACAGCAACCCATTGGTTGCTTATTCAGATGGTGTTCTTGTATCTACTGTGATCAATTAAATCCATCTTTTTAACCCAAGTGTCCGGTTTTTATTTCCTTTTAGGCTCCCCAAAGGTCATTCATTTATTGCCATTCGGCAATAGAGGAGAGGAACAGCAGCACAACAACTGTGATTGTCTTTGGGTTTGAATGAAGAATTCCTTTCCCTGCACCCCCTCTGCTTCTTAGGTGAAGCAATAACTCAGCAGCGGGATTATTCTAATTAAAGATACATTTGTGAAACAGCCTGTAGTGCTGAAAATCAGTTGCCATTTAAGTTGAATGAATGTCAGAGATACGGGTGGACACTGACCCACAATTTATGAAACAGGCAAGGGAGGAGGAAGGAACCCATCGAGAGCAATGGACAACGGGTGGAAAGTTGGATCTTAAGGAAGCAAGACCGGATGAACACCACCTCCTTCGTGCTGTGCTGCTGTTGCCGAAGTAGAATGAGTGTTAGAGAAGCTGGAAAAAGCTCTCGTGTATGCCTTGGATAGCACAGGTGACCAACCAGCAAATATTGGAGAGCATCCCACTGGCATGCCTTCAATGGAAGGCAACACCACAACATTGCGTCTCACTTATTTTAGCCATGTCATGCAGGGGAATTCACTAGAGAAAGCAATTGAGTTTGGAAGAGTTAGCATTAAAAGGAAATCAGGCCACCAAACAACAAAGCTGTCACCAGCTAGAGCGCAGAACAACTCAAAGATGCAGTGCAAGCTTGGAAGATGTGGAGAGACCTGGCCTACAGAATCATCAAGAGTCAGATGCAATTGAATGGAGTATATCATCATCATCATCTTCATCATCATTATCATCATCATCATCGCCCCAGTCAAAGGGCAGGAATACTAAATTGCCATGCCTGTAACTTCAATTGGGTTAACATCAGCCAGATAGCTAGCATTGTTTACTGTCTTTTGACCCCTCCTTTCCCTAGTTTGAGTAGAAGTGAGAATGGTCAGCTTAAAACTTGATCTGGTTTTGAGCTCTCTAATAAATTGTTTCTTAATTGGTGGATGTCTGTCTAGTCAACTCTTTATTTTACTTTATTTACCTTATTTTTTTTTAATTTTTAATTTTATTATTCTGTTCTGTTCTATTTTAATTTTATTTAGTTTAGTTCAGTTTATTGGTGAGAAGGGTTGCAAAGAATAGAAAATTTACAAACATGTTGCTGATACAGAATAAGTATTGATGCAATAATATTTCTCCTTAAAATATTTACATTGAGTGAGAAAGATTTCTTTACCTTTTACTGATCACCTGATATATTTTCTGCATAAATGTCAAATCTCTTTCTCCTCTTTCTTGATCACTTTAATACAATTTAAGGACTAGAGGCTGTGAGGGTTGTGCTCAGTTTTTCCCACAAAAGTCTGTGCATTTATTTACCTGCAGTGTTTTCTTTATTTGAAAGAAGAAAAAAAACCTTCTATCGGAAATTGATGCAGGAACAGGATGAATCAAACTGATGATGAGATTACAAAGCAATTAGAGACACCAAAAGTGTCATTTTGTCCTTTCCTACTTTTTGGCAGTGTGTAGCTATTTCCTCAATTATTTCTTTGTAAACAAGACAAACAAATATCTGGAAAACAGCTTGTGGCCTTACTAAACAATTTAAAGGCAATATAACTGAATGGTGCTAATTAGATTAGAATATCCGATTGTAAAAGAAAAAGGGAAAAGAATATGAATTTAGTACATGCAGTACAAATCTCAAATTTGCATGAAATCTGCATGCCAGTTTTCTTTCCTAGAGATAGATACACTGATATTCTGGGTCTGGAGAAAGATGCCCCAGTGGATGAAAAGACAGGTAGATATTCTTCTACCTGTGCAGACTCCAGCACTCTATGGCAAAGAAGTGAACAAAATTTTTAAGACTTAAACATTCCTAAGCTTACTGATAAATTTTACATTTTGTTTAACTCGGTTTAATTTAATTGATGATTAAAAGGCTCCAAAGTATATTACTAAATATAATCTAAATTTGGCATTGGATAAAGCAGTTTAGCAAGTAAAATATTTAATAAATCTTACCTAATAGACTTAAAACCCCAACTCATTGATTTGTTACCAAAAGCTTTGTTTTTGTAGCCATGATTAAAAATCTGCCACTGTAATCTTAGGATTTTTCTAAGTAAAATGTACAAGTGCAATGTAAACATTTACATACTTAGAAGTATGGTTTGGACTTGGAAGTTCTGGTTTGGATTTTAAAATACTGTAGGCCAGATAACCTCTGACAAAGATACTTATAAAATTCACAATACAATAACAATTAAATTCTGTGCTCCCATAGAAATGTGGTTTGCTGGTGGCAATAGAATTAGGCTTGCTTTCGTATATTTTTAAAACTTTCTCCAAATTAGAACAAGTATTGCAAAACACCAAGAATCTTCTGAAGGATTCTGGATTGTTGCTGCAAAGTTAATTAGGACAAAGACCCAGAATCACACCATTCTCTTTACTATATCTGTTCTATTACAATTGATATTAAATAATTCTTTTCTGAGGTCCTGGTTGCCACAAAGTGCTTTTTAAAAAAGCAATTGGACATTTTTTTCCTTGAAGACATTTTGCTTCTCATCCAAGAAGCTTCAGAACTGAAACATCAGAACTGAAGAAGCTTCTTGGACGAGAAGCAAAACATCTTCAAAGAAAAAACGAAGTCCAGTTACCTTTTGAAAAAGCATCTTTGGCATGTCTGGTTATAGCCATTACAGGTTTGGAAGAAGAACGTGGTTACGCAAAGTCCACCATCTTCTACATGAATCTGGTTAACAATTTAAAGTTCTTTTTACTTCTTTTTTTCTTCTCTAATCGTTTTCTACATCATTCAATCTTTTATTTACATTGAGGTACCAAATTGACACTTTAACACACATGTACTTGCTAACTGCTCATGGTGTGCATCTGTGTGTTTGCTCCCTTAAAGGTATTTTGTAACCTTGTTGTTGTTGCTGTTGTTGTTGCTGCTGCTGTTGTTGTTGTTGTCATCTGTCTATTTTGTGAGCCATTTAACCAGTATCTTCTTTGAGAGAGGAGGTGGGGGGGAAAGGTAAGAAAAATAATGCTAATAGGCATGACATTCCTGCATTGATGGCCATCAAATTTACCATCACAATAGCTAAATTACTTTTGCTTTGGTAGAGTCTGCATAACAAAATGATTTTCATCCCTCATACCGGCACCATATACATGGTTAATGAACAGCTTTTGATGCATCTTATTTTATACCAATTAATCTCCGTGTCTCAACATTTTATTTCACTAGTGCATGACATGGGTGCATCATTCTTCTGCGCCTCCCATTCTGAAGTCTGATAAAACTAATAATCCCAAACTGCCAGAGGTGCAACATAAAAACGGGTGAAATGGTTTTCATCTTAATTGGATATGAGCATCCTATCTCTAATAACCCCGGGATACTTCTAATTGGTGTTTTCTTTATTTTCTCTTTCTTCTTTGGGTTTAAATCGTTATTTTCATTGATCAGCCTTAATACTCCTCTCCCCAGATGGTGAAATATGAAGCAGGTAATCGGTGGAGTTTCAGTTTAATGAAGGCAGAATATTTATTGGCAACATTGCTCATAAAAGAAAGATTATGTTTGCAAGTTTGACTAAGACAGGATATTGATTGACACCATGCCTAGCTATGTCTTGAAAGTTGCTTCTGTTCGCTGCCCTGATACTCACCCCAGGCCACCAACTTCTCAGTTTTCAGACTTTTCAAGAGACAATGGCTCCCATTGTTGGGTATCGTATTGTCATTTTATTGCTTACAGCTACAGGGTGGAATCACTTGTCTGGTTAGGCATTTTTGTACTAAGTTTCTCATTTTGCCCTTATTAATGTACAAAATGAAGGAGGGGGAAAAATTCCACATTTCTCTTGCTTTCTTCTCACTTAAAGCAGTGATTCCAAAACTGCAGCAATGAAGATATTTTGAGGGACCGGAAGCCAAATACACAAGCAACATCGACAATAAAGTGGTAACTACAAAATGCACCTAAAAGCCAAAAAAGCTTATCCAGACCAGAAGCTGAGTGAGGTATCTCTGGATCAGTCACTGTGCATGCCAAGTGTGATTTAGTCATATTCCTGGATTGGGCACTTTTTTGAGGATATTATCATAATTCCTTTTTTAATACCTAAAAGTAAACTGTTTTAGAATTATATTTGCCTCTCCAATCTCACTTCCTTCTCGAAGCTTGCACATACTTTTAAGCAGTGTTGCATTCTCAGGGTTTAAGAGAAACCCTGCCAGTTGTGTGTTTTTTTTAAAAAGTTTTAAACAATTCTTCTTAATCTATGTTTTTTTTTAAAAAAAATCTGCTCTTTGGATTTTCTGAGATTTTGATGGTGCTAAGTGTTTATGATACAGAGATACCTTGGTACTCAATTGCTTTGAAACTTATCAAATTTGGTACTCAATGCATTTTGATGCAAAAATTTTGTCCCAGTACTCATTGTTTGTTTGGTACTCAACACACAGTTGAGAACTTGTTAGTGTCAGCTGCCTTGTGACTCACATTATTCCTTATGAAAAAAATGTGTTTAATACTCATTGTTTTTGATACTCTTGTGCCTCCTGGAACCAATTAACAATGAATACTGAGGTACCAGTGTATTTTATGAACACATTGCCAATAAATATTCTGCCTTCATTAAACTGAAACTCAGTTTCATATTCATTGATTGGTCCTGCTTGTGGAAAGTCACTTTCCACTAGGCCCAGAAAGGCAAAAGAAACAACAACAACAACAACAACAACAACAAAAATGCTGGTTGTTTCAGTACTAAATCTAGACTGGTCTGGTTTGTGAGCCTGTTGGAGACATACTATTCTAAAAGTTTTTGATTTTTAAAGGATGGAATGAACAGCCTTTGGATGGCTTGGTAACTACAATTACTTTTGAAAAAAAGTTATGGAAGGATACTGAATCCCACCTTGGGATTAGATGATAAAAGCTAAAACAGACTTTGGGTTGGGCAGCTTCTAAAGATGCCTATCATTTATTTAGGACTTTTAAAAAAGTATGTGACTCTGTCAGTTGACAGAGTCAACTCTGCACTGTCTCATTTTAGTCCTTCAGTCTTCCTTTACTATTTGAATGCTTTGCAATATCCAATGTGAAGAAAATGAATTTGATTCCAAGGTTCCTTTCAAAGGAGAAAAGACCTAAAAAGATGGTGAATACTGTTCTCAGATTTATTTAATTGCAAGGTAGCCTAGAATGGTGCTTCAGTGCTTTGTTTTTCACTATATGTTCTCTCCCGATGCCCAAAGTTTCTTTAGCTTCTCATTTTTTATTCGATCAAAACAAAAAAAGATTTTAAGAAGGAATTCTTCTCCTGGAGCTTTTGCAGATTGGGAGGTGTGATAGACAACACCTATACACAGGAATCTTCTCAACCAAAGTTATCACCTGCTTGAGGTTAGGGATGAGTCCACAGAATTCAAAGGAGGTTGGACTTAGTTTGCTTGTGGCTGTGTAGGGATTCTAGGCTGATTCCTCTTTTAACTCCACCTCCAGGTTTTGTCACCCCTTCCCCTATACTAGGGGTCTCCAACCCCTAGGCTGTGGGCTGTGACCTTTTCACAACTGGGCCATGGCCAACGTGCATGCATGTGCAGCTTGACTCACACAAGTGGTAGACTGTTGTGCACACGTATGTGCACACAGTTCAGCTTGCAGTTGAGCTGCCTGTGCATTTGTGTGTGCATTGGCCTGCCATTTACGTGGCTTTAGCTGCAAACACACGTGGGCACACCAACCCATTGCTTGTGCAACCCAGTTCCCCTCTCCCTCTCCAGCCAGGCCACGAATGTTGGGGATTGCTGTCCTATGCCACCAAGTATAAACAAATGATCAATTTTATATTAAAGTCATGCAAAATCAACTTCAATTTTTCATTACAGCAATCAGCCATGATAACAAAGCACTACTATCCATGTAGGGCATTTATTTTCACTACCCATGATAACAAAGCCAAAAGGAAGACTAAAGACACCCATGCATAGGCACACAGGAATAAGAAATGGAGGAAAGGGATGTCCTGGTACTACCAATTATCCATTTTTCTTCCCATGAAGTTATTGTTCTGGAAAAAGAATAGGATGATTGTGGTTTGTTTTATTTATTTATTTTTTTGTTATGGTGAAAATATATTCTGTTGCAGACATAAATCATAAGCTCTGATGATGAAGCATCCACAACTTCTAACCAGTGTCACAGCTTGCTGTCTGAAGCTGTGGGTGAAGCTTCATCAAGCTTTTAAGAAGAGACTGGACAGTCACTTGTCTGGAATGGTATAGGGTTTCCTGCTTGTGCAGGGGGTGGGCTAGAAGGCCTTCAAGGTCCCTTCCAGCTCTGTTCTGATTGTAATTGTAGTAACCTTCACATAACCCATTCTCATGAAATTCAGATTTCTTTCTTCCTCATCCCCATTCATTGCAAAGTATCTATAGAATAGTAGAGGTAATGAAATCTATACTTACATGCTGACAATATTACACAGTACACTTACCAGATTAAAAATGGGTCAGCATAAATTAGCACGGCTGTTTCTCCTGCACTGAATGTTGTTTTCTGTCCTAATCACTTAAGTGCTGATGCACACTGAATTAAAATCGTATCTATTTTCCATTCTAACACCTCGATGATAGAAGAGCTCAAAAATGCTACTGGACATTGACTTCCATTTCAGATGTGATTCAAAAATTCAGGAGAATTATTGGGTTCACATTGAAAACTGATTGGGAGGCAACCAGACCAGGATGTCATGCTGAGACACAATGGGAAGACTCTTCTAAATATGTGTAATTCTGCTTTTTTTTAAATTATGCATGGAATAAACGAGTGATCCATTCATGCCTCTGGTCTAGAAATATTCCCAAAAGAAATGGAAATATCGATCCTTTCTCACTCTCTACTCTACCCTACCCTATCGTTCCCGCCCTCCCTCTCTGAGTGTCTATCACTTGTAAAGGACTCTTCAAATGAGCCTGTGAAAAATTAAGAAGTGATTTGGTGTTGCAAGTTGCAGACTTGAAAAGTTTGCTATTCCGGCTCTGTGCCTGCTTTGGACTGCTGAAAATTGAGCCTTGGTGGAGCATTGGGATAATGCCTCCTTAAGTACCACCAGCCACCTGCAATTAGTGCAGGTTCGAGTCCCAGCAGGCTCAAGGCTGACTCAGCCTTCCATCCTTCCGAGGTAGGCAAAATGAGGACCCAGATTGTTGGGGGCAATAAGCTGACTTTGTAAA
>JANHFR010009407.1:247591-263640 GCA_032468015.1 Mimophis mahfalensis | reverse complement strand
GAATAGAATAGAATAGAATAGAATAGAATAGAATAGAATAGAATTCTTTATTGGCCAAGTGTGACTGGACACAGAAGGAATGTGTCTTTGGTACATATGCTCTCATGAAACTAAATAAAATAATATAATTTCATCAAGAATCATAAAATGCATAGTGATAATCATAGCTTACTAATAATCAATCAAATCATACTAGGAACAAATGAAACAATCTAAATTGTAAGATACAAGCAGCACGGTTATAGTCGTAAGTGGGAAGAGATAGGTATTAGGAAGGATGAGAAGAGTAATAGTAATACAAAGCTGTACATTGCTGAAGTGAAACTTGCAGAGGAGCATATTTCAGCTTTTGTGGAATCTACTTCAGGAGAATTCAACTTCTGGGACTGTATTAGCATTCTTCTCTGAGGATATAATAGGAAATAATTAAATTTCCAGTATAGATGCTAAAAGGTTATTTGAAAAAAAAATGTAAAAAAGCATTATAGTGCTTCTCAAGTGGAATCTGAGACCCAGAAATGACAGGTTTGAAATCCTGGCACCTAAAATACATGATCATGAAAGCAAACAACTTACTGAGATAGAAAAATCTAGGGAAACTCTTTGCAAACACTGAATCTAAATGCAGGAACTTCTGCCAGAAATAGAACAAGGGTTGTCCTCATCAAGAGTGCCAGATGCTACAGCTGGAAATGGACTTTGCAGGTGCCAAGAAACTTTGTAGTAAGGAAGATCAAGCTTGTCCTGACAATGAGAAAAATACGCAAAACAGGAATCACTTTTAAAGTGCAAGCAAATGAATAAGAAGCCGGGATTTGCACCATTTAATGTATCTATATTCTCTCTGTTCATATGTATGCATGTATGCGAATTCCCAAAGCAAAAAAAATAAAAAATAAAAAATGTGCTGTACATTTTGTGCTATCTAGTAACCCAGGATGTATGTGTTTACAATCAAGCATCTATCTTCCTTCATCCCCCAGGTCCCCCCCCCTCCCAGAAAATAAAAAAAATATATTATGTGAAGCAGGTGGTGGAAGCTTAAGAGCCATTCTATGCATTTCCATTTTGTTAAAGCAGCTCTTCTAACAATGGTTAAACAAGCTAAATCTAAAGGCTACCATGACAAAACCTGTATTTTCTGACTGACTGCAGGCAGGCCTTCCTATTTTATAGAAGCATGCCTGATACAGAAATACATCTTTTACATCCCCATGTAAGAATGCACGGATACACATAGACACACAAACACATCCAAGTACAAAACAGTTATGTTTCTAAAAATAATATTGACCTATTTTTTAAAAAAAAATAATAATCACTGATGATGAAAAGGGAAATGAAATCTTGTCAGCATATTATATGCTGTCCAATTTTTACACACCTGGAAAAATATGTTAGCACAAATAATGATTGTCAAGTTAACTTTACATCTAAACATATACGCAGGTTTTAAACTGTCTCTTGCAATTTTAACTTCACAATGAAAAATGTTTAATATATGAACCAAAAACAGTGCAGCACGAATAATTAAAGGCTTAAGTTAAATACATAGACAGTCATTTAAATTTAGATCTGCAATAACATTTACTATTATTCTCCAAGGCTTTCAGTGTGCTTGACAGAAACAAAGTACTCTGGGATTAATTTCAAGAAATGGTGCCAACTGTGTGCAATTTGCTGTAATTAAGACATGAAAGAGTACTAAATATTCAGATTAAAAGAAGCATGATGGAGCATGATAGAGAATCAAGGTGTGGCACTAAGCCAACGTAGCACAGATGCTTGTGAATTTTCGCTTCTGGGTGATATTAAAATTATTTTTTTCATGAACTTTTCAATCCCTCAGAACTGTTTATTCAATATTCTTAGATAAATTGAATATTCAGAAGTTAAAGATGCTTTAAACTGGCAGTGCTGATATATAAGCATAATAATTGCTAGTTCAAGAACAACAACAGCCTGAAATTCTATACTTTGCATCAAGTAACAATTACAATACAGGGATATTTCTTTATAATTAAAACATTTTAATTAGGGAGAAAATAGGATAGTAGAAGTTTGTCTCACTCCCAGCTCCTAGGAGTCTCTTTTTACAAATTCAGTTACTTTCTTAATAGCTGGATATGTGTTGCAGAAGGTTACAAAAAGTGCATTAATCATTCATTGCAAATTTTTCCCGTCACAAACTTTGGATGGGGGGGCTAATATAAAGTATGTAGAACTTTTGATCATATAGAACAAGTCAGAACATGACCTTTTTGTTAATGAGAAAAGGTATACATTTTTTATCCTGTTGATGGAAAAAGCAGGCTGCAAATTGAAAGAAAAATTTCCTTATAAATAGTATAGCTATTCTTGGAATGTTTTTGTTTTCACAGGCAATATGCAATCGAATTGAGCTTCCGAGCACCCTAGCTCTTTTGCAGGCAATAGACAATATCAAAGCTAAAATGTCTGAGGTGGAGGGCTTTGACAATATGGATAAGAAGCTGAAAATATTCAGAAAGAGAGAGAGAGAGAGAGAACAGAAGACAAAATGCCGCCCGATTTGGAACTGAGATTCAGCAGGTAAAAAACTGAACTGCAAAATGTACAGGAGACCAATGCAAAAAGACAAGGTAATAACATATGAAAATAGTAATATTACTGCACTGTGAATTTGGCACTGCGTAATAGAATAGAAATATCAATCATATGGACAAAAGATTGCTGTAATCAAATGAACACAAAAGGTTCCCTGTCTGGCTTTAGGGGGAATTTAGAGCTGGAGAAAGCAGCTTTATCAAATAGAAATAAACACAACTGTGTTCCTTTGTTTCTGCACACCATTGGATAGTGTGAAAAAATATATTGGGAGGGAAGACATTTCAGCTTACCGAGCTTTGCACATTTGCTTATTACAGAATTTATAAATCAAATAAAATGTGTGCAGACACATACTTATCAAACACATGATGTTTAGCATGTGTGATGTTAAAATTGCCTTTATGTTACTCAACTGTCAGTATCAAAAAGTGGTAGCTCAGAAACTGATGGTTTGAATCCTTTTGAAGACAAAGAGCTGTCCTCACATGCATAGTAACCACGCAGATTCAGAGGACAAACAGAATTTCCCATTTTGTTTTGTCAAGCATTCAAAGAGTCACTCAGGCACAGCCAATAATTTCCTTCCGATAGGTTTTGCCTGAGATGTAAAGGCCTGGCATCTGGCTTCTATGTCAAGAGGTGTTTTTCAGGAAATAGTCAATATTGAAAGGACATGGCCTCATTATCATCCTTTAGCATAACAGATCCGCCCCTATAGTAAAGTTTTGAAAGATATGATTTTTAGCAAATAAAATATTAATGAAGTCATTTGGAACGTAATGGACAGCTTGTGTCAAACCCTTAATTTTCTCTTCCACTATTCACAACATTGCTAGACACATGTTTCTGGATAAAACCCCCTAGAGGTTTGCTGCAAATTCTTTTTCAATACAACCAGATCATTGCAGATAATTGTATTACACAGGGTATTGATCCAAAATCGTTGTGCACCGGAAACATCTGAAAAAACATGATTATAGCTTTCTGTTTATTGTTTGTACATCATATAAGCAGGCTTTTGTGTGAATCACCTGTAAGAAAGGCAAGGTGGAAACATCAGAGAAATTACCTCTTTACAAGAATCTATTGATCACTTTAAATCAAAGAAGTATGTTTGACATAAGATTACCTGCCAGTTTGAACATTAGGTACACTATGTTATAGCCTGAGGCAGTTGTAAGTCTGACAAAGGGATTGTAAATAAAGCATGCAGCTGCTCGTGCCTCTGGCTTGGGATCAGCAGAGGCTCAAGTCCAAGGCATAGGTAAACTTAAAATAATTTAACCCTTTTCAACCAGCACACTATGAATTAGAAGACATTCTTCAGAGAATTGGGAACATAAATAGGCTTTATCGGTAGGAAAGGGCAAGTTCCCTAGAAAACGTACAAACCTTGATATTTATATCCATGGGTTTGTTCTGTAAAGGAAAAAAAATAGGCAGTACTTCAAATTAACTTTATCTCAGACCCAGCAAGTCAGAAGGCAGAATTCGCAGGCATAACAGCTACTTTCAAGAAATGGAATTGTTTGTAAAGCCACCTGCATTTGGAGTTACAAAGATTAGCAGCAGTGTCCCTGCATTTATAATTTTAATTACTTGGACGGTTACATTTTGCCACCCGCCCCATTCTCCCAAAAGGCAATCTTCAAACTAGCCTTAAATATGTAAATACAATATTTTATGGCATGGAATATTCCTAGTGCCAAGCCGAGAGTTTCCGAATAAACAAGAAATCATTTAGTTCTATTCAAGCATCTAGCTTTCTTTGTAGAAGAGTAGGCAGCTACCAGCTGATTTGCTTGTATTTTTGTGATGCTAAAATAGTTTTCTCCCCTCTTCCTTCCTTCTTAATATTTGTATTGCATTTTTTAAAAAATTAATAATTGCAGTGAATATTTCTTCTCAATTTTCTGCTGCAGCCTGGAAAACATCACCTTTCTAAACTAAATACATTGATATTTTCATTAGGACTGCTCTCTGGTGCTGCATTTAATATAATCTCACCTCTAAACATATGTAATATATATTCATATTTAGATGTTTCTTGAATACAATTGTTACAACATAGAATGCTTTTGGGTATTTTTATTGAAGAGGAAAGCAAGGTTTGATTGTTCCAAATATTCCTAATTGTTGACTAAATAATTCATAGTCAGCTCATCAGATAATTACAATTGTTTTAAAATATGTAAGATATTTATAAAAAGTAGCCAATTTTTGCTATGACAATACTGTTTTTATATGATTCTTATCCTTTTTTTCTGAAATAATTGAAGCCTAATTTACACATTATTTTGCCATAATAAAATAGGATTATTAAAAGGTTAATATTTGATAAACTTTACCATATATGAAATGTGACCTTCTCAATTTTGGCTTTGATGCTTTTTTAACAAGGTGGCTCAGCTTTTTCTTCCTTTTTAAGATTTGAATTATTTGCACAACCTTTACTAATAGGCTTCATTTCTGAAAATAAACCATTGTTCATTGATACATGTTTATTCTGAAATGTAATTCTGTACCTCATTAAACGTGAACTACATAACTCAGTAAACATTTGTATATCTGAGGCTGTATTTTTTTAAAAAAGCTTTTTTGTAAAAACAACAGCATCAATATCAAATCAATCAACTATATATCTCTGTTAAAGGACAAATATTTAAATATACACCTATATATGTATATATTTCTTAGAATATGGTCAACAAAAGAACAAAGGAAAAATGTCTTTGTCTTAAATAGCTTATTTTTTTCTGAGGTAGCTTGAAACGCAGGCTCCAGATTCTTTGCTCTAATGAAAGAGTGCCATCTATTGGATGACCTTGGAAGAGAATTTGTTTACAGTATGGGGTACTCTACATAATGGGGGAAAAAATAGTGACCCAGAAGTTTCCAGTTTCTGTCTTAATTATTTACAAGGCATGGAATGCAAACATGAAAATGAAAAGGAAGAGACAGTTATTAATAGAAAGGTATTTTTGAAATAAAACAAATCATGTCTGCTTTAAAGAAATATGAATCCAAAAATTGTATGTTTGCATGGACAATGAATTTGGAAGCAGTCAGCCACATTTAAACTATTAAAGCTAAAAACCTACAAATATTTACCTGATAATTAATCTCCCTGAATTTAATTGAATTTTCTTGATTCAAACAAGAATACGACTGGTGTATCAATAATTTTAAAATAAAATTTTGGGCCTCTAAAAATCATTTTAAAATATTTTATGTCTCTTAATAACTGGGAAACATAATGGGTTTACTTAAACCTATAAAACACAAACTTAGATCCAGCTTCATTGAATTAACTGTGTGATTAAACAAAGAAATAAACAAAAAAAGCCTATCATTGGCTTCTTTGGAAACTGCCTTGCTTTTTATTATCTTCCAGCCCAAGAATTTGCCAGCCTGGATGAAAAACTTCTAATGGAATCCAGCTTGAAAGCAAGTCAAGGGCAGCTAAGCAAGCAGAGAGCAGAGACAGTTTCCCAGAGCGGTAGGAAATGGCAGAGAGAGAATGCTGAAGCCTCTGAGAATATGCATTATAGATTCCCACGAAGAATTAGTGATTACAAGTGAGTTTCTGTTTGTTTTGATGTTTCAGAAAGACTTGAAGACTAGCCAGAAGTCAGCATTAATTCTTTTAGTTCTGTGTTTAAGGTTTGTTTTGACCAGGTGATGTGTTTTGTTAATGCAATTGACTAATATATTGATTAAATGTAAGTAACTGATTCTCCATTCAAAAATAGCTTTCCATTTTTTTCCACCAAAATGATATTAACTAGCAGCCGTTTGATATTTCTCCCCACCTCTAGAAAATGTGAAAATCTGGTGTGGAGGGGAAATAGTGTTTTTTATTGTCTATGTGCCAATGGCATTCTCATCATCTTCTTTCTTTTGGGGTCTGAAGGTTACATATGGCTCCTATTCCCTGTCTTTTTTCGTTCAAGAAGCTGCCTCAAAGCAAGACGCTCCCAAATTAAAGCAAAGTTAAGAGTTCGAGCTTCTAGTCAGAGTAACGAGTAACATATGAAGTTGCTAAAATGAACTCGATTTCTATGTCTTCTTTTTTTCTTCTTTAAGAAAACTTTAAACTCTTAGACTTTTAAACATTTGTTAATGTTTATGAAAAATGCTATGTTTATGATTCCTGATGAAGTTTTTATGTGACTTATGAAAGATATGCATTTCAGCAGAATGTGTTTCTCTCTTCTACATTCTAACATTAAATGCTCTGAATAATGCATTCTTTTGGTCAAGCTTGTTACATTGTGCCTCCAGTTTAAGCAGCTCAAGAGTTGTTTGCATTCTTATTAAGTAAATGTGATCTGCAAAAGTTCTAAGATATCACCAATACTTTGATGATAATGAAGTTTACTAATCTAAAACTTGTGGTAAGAAGTGAAATATTTCCCTAAGATAAACACCTCTGATTACACTAGATCAAATCACAATAGTATTAAAGTTATTGCACAGAACCTATCAGGTAAGGCCGTCAAATATACTAAAGATCCCAATTATGTCTCCCATATTTGATTGAAACACTTTCATTCATTGAAATTATGATATAAAATGCCAAGCAAACTGGTTCTTCATTTACCTGGAACCTCGAGGAACACGCTAATCATAACAAAATAGGTTCCCAAGCAGGAAAATTTGATAGTAATATAAATAGTACTGGCAAATAAATAGGAATCTATCATCAGGCAAAAAAAAGTGTGAAATAAAACAGAAACAAGTTTTTAAAAGGAAAATAAATTATTTAAAGGTTCCTCCATCACTTAAAATTGTAAAAACAATTGTAAGATTGCAGTTATATAACGTAGAACCTATGAGATACAAGGAGGAGGACAGGATTCTCACAAGATGACTGTGAGAAAGGGCTAAGAAATATTTGTAGTGCTATATATAAATTGTAGAAAATAGACAAAAATGGTTATATTCTCTCATAGACACAAATATTATGATTTTGTGTCCTTTCACCCCCTAATCATGTGCTAACAATAATTTCAGGGAATAGCAAAAAAAAAAAAGTCAGGACAGGATTCACATGAACCGCACCTGTTGTTACAAGCTTTCTGGAAAAAATCATTTGGAAAGGATATTTCAGAGGGTGGGAGCCATTATATAAAAAGCTATATTTAGTTAACTTCACAAAGCTGATAGATACAGATTATGCATGATCAATCTTTCAGTGATTAGGAGCTGTTTTTAATGATGTGAAGGTTAGTCATGTTGTGAAGGAAAGAAGGAAAGTTTAGGATTCTATCCTATAAAATTACTGGAGCAAGAACTTTCTGGCTTTTTTCTCCTATTACTTTTTTTCTCAGGAATCAGTGTCATTTTTCTTCTTTTCTTGTGTTAAACTACTAATAACCACTGCTTATTATTTTTATTTTCTTCATCAAACAGTTAAAAACAGCATGGCTGATTTCGGATAATTGTGCTGCCACAATTTGGCAGTGTGGTGTAATGGCTGCCTGGAAGCATTGTGAAGTGTTATTGAAGTCCTAGGGCTGCAGTTTGTCCAGCCAGTAGGTGAAGGAATTGCTGAAAGGATAGATGGAGACATAAGGAAGACCAAAGAAGAATGAATTCCCAAGCACATGAAGGTGGTCGAATTATTTTGTGTCCTAAAAGTATCCCTGACAAAATCTTTGTCGCAGTAGACCTTGAATGAGAGGAGATAACATAAAGTGAAATTCAGTTAAGGCATTGTATCTTCATAAGGCCATAATTTGGAAAATAGTGCTCTTTTTAACATTAGTGAAACAGATCTTTTATCTTCATTATAGAGAATAAAATGTAGGGATAGTTGCATATTACTGGAGAAGTATCCAACAGTATTTCACACCATTTTGCATAAATATTTCAACTTGGTTCTGCTATACAAGTTGTGTCATAGTTCCTTTATGCAACATTTTCAGTCCCTTTATGAAGATTGTGCTTTATTTGTGGAACAGAAGTTAAGAGGAGAGCAAGACTTCTTAAACATGACAACTAAAGTTGCATAATCCAGGTTAGTATAATGAGCAAACAGTAAAAATGATTTTTAGATTCTTAAGAACTATGGATAATTGTGTTATGTAAGGTAGAAATGTAGTCAAAATCATCTGTAGTTAAGAAGGTACTGTTAATATTGAACGATAGTCTAAACTATTTTTAAATAAAATATATAAAAGATTCTTATTAAACATTTGCTAGTATGTTATATGTTTATTTTATAAATTTGCAAGAATTCTCTTAAGATATAATTACAGTGGTATCTTGATACTTATTGTTAATTGGTTCCTGGAGATGCAATGAATACCAAAAATGATGAGCACCAAACTGTTTTTTCTCATAAGGAATAATGTAGTGAGCCCTAAGGAAGTACCATACAAGTGATGAGTACCAGGATAAAATATTCTTGTCAAAATAGATTTGAGTACCAAATTCAATGATTTTGAAAGCAGTTGAGTACCAAGGTACCAGTGTATTAATGCAACATTTTAACTCTTCAAAGACTTGATAAGTGGCTGCCTTTTATTAGCAATATTAATATGGCAGATTACCAAGGACCACACTTGTTAGAAATGGTGAAAATAAAAAAATACAAGAAGTTTCCAAGATGCCTGCTAAATTAGATGATAAACTGGCCACTAAAACTGTTTTCCTAAAAGCTGGGAAGAACTTTAAACTTTCCACACATTTTGGTTAGATGCTGATCCATGTTAAATTTCATTTGAATTGACAGGGTACTATACTTCTACCCAGATGGAAAATCTTTCCTCTATTTCACCTAGCCACAAAGCCCCACCCCCCAAAAGCATACTATCGTATCTCCTATCCCATGTTTATGTGCAATTGCAATGGCTGTGATAACATTGGCTTCACTACTTGATTGATTGCTACCAAATAAAAATGCACAAGGATTTTGTTTGATCTGAACTTCGAAGCAAACCAACCTGGTTTACACTTCTGAGACTAATTCAAAGATTAGGATGTTGTTCTCCTTGGATTTTTACACTTTTTTCAAATATTCTGATATACTACTGAGGTAAAACAAACAGCAAAATGTGCATAAAAAGACATATTTAGAATAAAACATTCACCTGCACCTCAAGATAAAATTGCATATCAAGTTTAAATGCAAATATTGTGAAAGTATATTTTTTAAAAACCAACAACAACACAGCTGAGCTGTTGAAATAGGATGGAGCGGGTTTATGAATAAACAGACGGGGAAGTGACAGAGACTGCAAATAGGCTGGTCCCTGTATTTCTTAAAGAGAAGCAGCTGACCACATTAACGCAGTGAGATTATAAATGGATACGGCTACCAAATGGACAGTGATAATATTTCTAGCAAGAATGGAACCCTTAAAAGGAAGGGGAGGGGATCCATAGTAAAGGATTGAGAGTGGAGACAGTTTCTCACTGTTGAGGAACAAAATTCAAAGATAGGCTGTCACCATAGAGAAGCTGGGAGGTAAGGAAGGAAATAGAGATGTTTCTTGTGTGTGTCTGTATAACACCCCAGAAAGACCTAATACAGCAGATTTGGGGCTGTAGTAGCAATATCGAAGCAATCATTCTCCTAAGCAGGAGAACACAAAGAGCAGTCTGTCAGCATGGTAAACATTGGTAAAACATTGAAAAAATGTGCAGATGTGGGGAAGTTAAAACTTTAGGAAATAAGAGAATGATAAATGTAGCTCTGTGGCCTTTTTTTCAAAACTGGGATATGTTTGCATATGTAAAAAGTAAAATGTAAAGTTATCTCCTCCACAATTACTTCATTATTCCTATATAATATGAGTACAAATAGTATTGGAAGAAAAAGTCAAGGAAACACAAAAGAAAGCCAGAATAATCCAGAAGTTAGCAGCTGCACAAAGTTCAGAGGCTTTAAGATATTTAATTTGCTACTTTTTCTGATGAACTACACCGAAAATTTGAAGTGCGGGAAGTGCAGAGGAAGGAAGCCAGGCTACAACAACCCCACGATGTAAGCCTGTTACACTTGAAAGATTTGTTCAGAATGTCCAGTGGGAACCTGGAAATCGTAATAATTTGTAGTATCGATTGTGTGAAGCTATGCAGCTGGGGCCTCTAGTGAATAGACAGGAATAGACATTTTATTGATTAACTTTTACAGTCATATTTTCAAGACTCTACTGCAACATAATTTTCACTACCCAGCTTTGTCCTGCTGCATCATGAAACTTGGATTATTCTCTCTTAATATTTACCCACTTGAGGAAAACTGTATGGACTTGCCTGTTTCAGGGCTGGTCAGAGAGTGATGCATTCATTTGGTGCTGAATACCTCGTGCTTGGCTGTGCTGTTCACTGCATTTTACAGGGACAGTCAGAAAAGGAAAATATCATTCTGAAATACCAGGTTTAAAGAATTTAATTACATCCAACTTTTGTCTTAATTTTCTGCTTTACCCAGAAAACAGATATATTTGTAGACAAGAAATTCAAATATTAAGTGTTCCTTTTAAGGAAAACTCTTTGAATATGTAACAAGTATGGTTGGTATAAGAGTTATTTTACATGCCATATTCTGCCTGTCTAATTTTCACTGAATTCACTGAGAGACATTTTTGTGTTACATTGTCAGTTCTTTGTTTGGTTTGTTTAAATATCTGAGTCTACCTTCACAATTTCATTCCCCACCCTGTTTAAGAAAGGAATAGATTGTGCATTATTTCTTGTATCATAATTAATAATTTACAGCAGTTATAGCTATGGCACAGTAACCAGAGTTTGGTTTAGCTAAAACTAAAAGCTAAACCAGGTTTAACATTGGAACTATTATGGCAAGGAAGAATTTTAATCTGATGGTTATATTGAAATCCTTCAATTTTTTTTATTGAATCAGCAAGTAGCAGGGAAGGGTTGTTTTTCTTCTAATTACATTGAGCATCATCTCTTCTCACAGTGTCTTAATTTTTCACATTAGTAAGCATTATAATAAACTTACAGAATCTGACTCTTCTATATTAACTTTTTTTTTGGTTTTGTTTGTTTATTGATGGCATTTAGCCCATTCCTAGTTTTTTTTTTTTAAAAAAACAAGCATATGAACTGTAACAAATGTAAATCTGACAACTCCCATTCACAGGATTGCATATCACAGAAAGGAAGAGGATATTGACGGAAGAGAAAAAAGCAAATTCAGACATCAATTTTAGCAGTTCTTATCATGTCCAGATGGAATGACAAGAATGGCTTTCTGCCAAACCCTGTCTTGTAATATCCCAAATTCTAACGTTAAGAATGTGAATATCTGCTAAAATTATCTATGGCAAATAGTAATATTTATTTTAAAACAATCTCATGATGCAAATGGACATTATGTCTAATAAATGTACACGGAGGGCAATTAATTAAAGTGTACCCATAAAGAATTGAATCTAGGGCTTAGCTAAACTAGATTGAATTCCAGCAGGCGCATCTGAAGCAGTCCCAAAGTGCAAGTTAAATTAATTTCATGCAGCTTTTGTCATCAGTTAGGTTACAAAAACTTGATATGGAGGAACTTGTCAACAACTTAAGTCTTTGAAATGGAGCTGTCTTAATTGCAATGATGACAGAACAATGTTTTCTAAAGTCATATACATAAATGTTTGCATTTCTACATTACCGTCACCAAAATTTCAGTTTAGCATCTGCTCCCATTATATTTCACTTACTGTTAGAATTACATCATGTGGTTACATCAATTAGATTACATCATGCACAATATACTTGGCTAAGTATGCCTTTGAATTAACTTAATATGGAAAAATGCTTTTATTTTAAATTTGGATAAAGCTTGGAGATTATATACTAGTATTATAATATCATATCAGAATAAAAGAAATGCCTGGATGAGGCCATAATAAATTTATTGCTATGGCTGACCAAATGAACCATGCTGATTCCTGAATCTGGCTTTCTCAAGGATATTGAGTCTGAACATGAAGGTTTAATTTAGCTACCATTCTAATAGCCATTAAAGACGTATCTGCATTATTGTCTAATCCATTAAAAGTTTGAAGCTACATAAGAGCTAAGTAAAAAAATTCTTCGAAGTACTCAAACCTAAAGAACTAAATCAGTGTAGATGTAACTTCTAGTATTTTAAATAAACAAATATAAATTAGAAAGTAGAGGATGCAATCTATCCCAATGTGTCTATACAATAAAATTGTTAAATAAAATAAAGCAACACATAAAACAACTGACAATATAGTGCCAGATGATGTTGAATGGCACTCAATATACTAGTGAAGAAAAACTGAGAATCTTTTGGAGTACTGATGGTATTTATAATATGGCTAGATCACAGTTTTTGGATTGTCTAGTTGCTGATGTTGCCATGTACAAACAAAAAAATTAAAGCTGCAAAGACAGAATTAAAATGGAAACATGAAATATAAGAAACATGAACAAGGGAACACTCTTGTAACACAACAAAGAATGAAATAACTGACCATACACTCACATCATTGATATCAGCTGATTGAAATGGACTAGGAATGATCAAAAGATCACACTGTAACAGTTGTAACTATAAGGACTGGACAAAAGTCACTTTTTTCTGTGCCATTGTAACTTGTTCAGTCACTAAATGAATGGTTGTAAGTTGAGGACTACCTGTATAGCTTAGTAAATCAAAATGAACCAGAAGAATGCCATCAATTTCTGCCACTCCAAATATTTTTTCATTGTTAATGGTCTACAAAAAATAAAAATGAGATCATTACAAACTGGGAGGCTACAGGATTTGATAGAATATCAATAGAAATTGATATCCTATCAATTCCTGTAGAATAGGAGAGATAGAATCCCTAAAACAGTGGTTCTCAACCTGTGGGTCAGGACCCCTTTGGGAGTCGAATGACCCTTTCACAGGGGTCACCTAAGACCACCAGAAAACACATATTTCCATACAAATAAAGGTGTATGTGAAAATAATTTTATGGTTGGGAGTCACCACAACATGAGGAACTGTATTAAAGGGTTGCAGCATTAGGAAGGTTGAGAACCAGTGCCCTAAAAGGTCTGGTGGTGATCTAGAGTTGATTGCCAAACCCCGACAAGCCTCAGCCACCCCAACCTGCCCCAACAAGCATTCATTCACTGGCTGCCTTCTCTCCCTAGCCCCATGGGTGTCCCAGATAGTCCAGCAGGTGCAAGCAAGCATTTGTTCATTGCTGTACTGTTTTTGGAATGCCTTTGCAAAGGCTGTATGGATTCCTGAAGGCTGCCCTATCTTCATAAACCTGTACTGTCTTTGGGACAAAGCATTATAAAGATGGTGCAGCAGAAGTATCTTCAGAAAGAAGTGGGGGGGGAATAGAAAGGTGAAGCTAGTTCCAAAAAAGAGACAGCAAAAGGTGAATGTTTGGTGTGGGGAACTGAGAGAGAATGCAGTTGGATGAACAAATGTTTGATGGCATTTGCTGGGGGGGCTGGGAGAGCTAACGCTTCCTGAAGCCAAAATGGGACAACTTGGCATGGCCAACTCACCGTAGCCAACTCTCCACAGACAGCTCACCACAGGACAACTTACCACAGGATAATAATAATAATTTAATAATTTAAACAATATTTTAATTTTTGTCATTCACATTTCATTTTGTCCCTCCTTTCTTTAATTATTCTATTGCATAATTCCTTTCATATTAGTGTAAGTCTTGTCCCTCAGTTTGTCACTAGGCAAGTTGTCTCTGGATAGTTGAGCCATATTGAGGTGTCCTAGACTCCTGAGGAATGGCAAGCAGCCTCAGAGCTATGTGGTTCTAGGGCTGCTTTCTGCCCTGAAAAGCAGGGTGTAGGGCAGTGATGGTGAAACTTTTTGTGGTCGTGTGCCGAAAGTGCACGTGTGCACACCTGTTTGCTTACACCAATAATGCAATGCTATGTGACCCCTGCATGTGTGCACCCAATGCGTGCTTGCGCAACCACATGCACATGCAACTACACACACCCCTGCCTCCACAGACGTGTACGTGATGCCATAGAGCCGAAAGACAACTGATCCGCACTGCCACGCCAAACAGCTGAGCTTCAAATGCTGAACCATTTGTTAAATTTAGCTACCAGTTTGCCTGAACCAGTAGCTAATTTTAATAAACAGTTTGGCATTTGAAGCTCAACTGATTGGCATGGCAGCACAGATCCGTTGTTTTTCCATTGTTTTTCGGCTCTGCTGCATCACACGCATGGAGCAGGGAGGAATGAGGAGCGTGGGGTCATGCACACGTGTGGGGGTGGGGAAGTGGGAGGTGTGCATGCATGCTCAGTGGAGCTGAGCTGGGCGACAGCTCACATGCCAGCCAACATGGCTCCATGTGCCACTTTGGGCATGCATGCCATAGGTTCACCATCACAGGTGTAGGGTGACCAAAAAGGTACAGGTGAGAAGAGATACATGATTTGGGGAGAGACAGAAGTTGTGCCTTATAGAGATTAGGTAAAACCTGGCTCAAAGTACCGTAATTGTGTGAGGAACTTTGGAGGCCTAGTGGACAATAATTTAAACATCAGTCAGTAATGTGCAGCAGCAACCAAAACAGCTAATACAATCCTTGATTGTAGAAGCATAGAATCAAAATTACATGAAGTATTAGTACCAGTTTATAAAGCCATAGTAAGACGACACTTGGAATAGTTCATCCAGTTTTGGTCAGCACACTGCAAAAAAGATGTTGAGAGTTTGGAAAAAGTGCGAAGAAGAATAACTAAGATGATTAAAGGCCTGGAGACTAAAATATATGAAGAACATTGCAGTATTTGGGTTTGGCTAGTCTAGAGAAAAGAAGGGCTGGGGGGACATGTATTCCAGTATTTGAGAGGCTGCCAGAAAGAGTAGGGGGTCGGTTTATTTTTCCAAAGCACCAGAGGGGACGATAAGAAACAATGGATGGAAAGTAAGGAGAGAAGCAAGCTGGAATGAAGGAAAAACTTCCTCACTGGAAGTTTTTAAGAAGAGACTGGACAGTCACTTGTCTTAAATGGTATAGGATTTCCTGCTTTAGCAGGGGGCTGGACTAGAAGACCTCCAAGGTCCCTTCCAGCTCTATTCTGATTGAGACATGTTCCTTTCTTCTCTTCCACTTTCAACTGTGGCAGAATTTATCACCATTGTTATACACATGGACTTAAGAGTGTACAAGGAATTAATAATTGGTAAGATGCATGAATACCTTTCATTTTTAAAGCACGTGTCAGATTTCTGCTCATCACTTCATTTAAGATGATGTACACTTAAAAGATAAAAAGAAACTGAACAGTAATAAGACATGCAAATAAAGCAAAATCAAAACAACTTTAAAACCAATTGTTTTCCTCCCATCTGTTAGTTGATAAGAAATAGTCAATATAATTTGAATATTTCCTAATGTTGTTGTTGTTGTTAGTTGCGAAGTCGTGTCCGACCCATCGCGACCCCATGCACAATGTTCCTCCAGGCCTTC
>JANHFR010009407.1:211010-222003 GCA_032468015.1 Mimophis mahfalensis | reverse complement strand
TAGCTCAGGAATGCTGGGAGTTGAAGTCCACAAGTCATAAAAGAGCCAAGTTTGCCTACCCCTGTCCTAGTATATTTAATAATTAAATTAATAATTAGTGTCAATATTGGGCCAAGCCATCTCATCTTTCGTTCAAATTTTCATTTAGTTTAGAAACTGCTAGATGATTTATAGATTCTAGTTTTCTAGGATACACTTCAAATTGCACGTCAATTGTAGCAGACAAAGAAATCATATAGTCATTTCAGGAACACCTTTATCTCCTCAGAAAGATTAAAAATGTAGTACTTAAGGTTTAGCTCTGTAAAGTTTGACAAGCACTGAAACAAAAAAGGAAGTGTAAATTTTACTAATCAAAACATCTGTACTATGCAGCCATTTACATTTTCCTATCAAGACATGAGAGAAATGTTAATTTTAGATGACTTCTTTATGACCTATAATTACTGTCATTAAGAAAGCTCTGGAGACTAACAGGGAGCTTTGACTGAAATACAGTTTGACATGTTCTATAATTAATGCTGAATTAACATGCTATAGTATGTGCCTCAGAAGAAAAAGGGTTTTTTTTTTCATCTCTTTTCCTCCCTTCCAAACAGAAAGTCAAAGAAATTGTATTCTGGTAATGATTGCTAGAATAAGTTGACTGCATTATGCCACCATTTTTTTTTAACATAAAGTCTCCCCTTTAAGACTTTTTTAGTTAAAAGTATACAGCATATTTGTTTGAGGCAGAATGCATAAGGCCATTAACTTATGGCCTTTGCAATTCCTATCCTGCCTTCCTGGATGTAACATTGTAGGTTTAACTTAGGTTAATTGAACATAATGTATATTTCCAGCCTTGGTTTTTGTTATGTATTGTATATGGTTTACATAGTTTCAGTTAAAGTTCTCAGTCAGGTCCGCTATCAGAGTGGGAAAATACTTTCTTCTGATTGGTTGTTTGGCTGAGCAGTTCACTATAAAAGGAGCTCTGTCAGCCAGGGAGATAGCCTTTTGCCTTACAGGCAGCATTGAATAAAGAGCTGTTAGAAGTCACTCTGGCCTAGCTTCCATTCTTTGCATAGAACTTAACACTGGTGATGAGGATGGGGTTGAATGGAAACGGAGGCTGCAAGAGCTGATCACTGCAAGCTGACCCACTCAGAGCTGAATCACTGGAGCTGATCCACAGTTGCTGCTACTTCGTTGACCACAGATGCCTCAACCAAGATTGTCTGGGGGCTCACACCGGTCTCTTGGAAGATGGTTGCACTACTGCAGTTTGCTCCATACAACTCAGCCTCTAAAACATGGGACTCCTACCTTGCTTGTTTTGACTGCTTCCTCAAAGCCAATGACTTTGCTGAGATCACTGACAACAGGAAAAGAGCCCAGAATCAAGATGGCCAGGGCTCTCCTTTCTCCACTGGCCGTTCAGTCTGCGCCATGGGATATGCTGCAGAGCAAGATATAGACTAACTATGCGCTCAAACCTTCACAAATTGCACGTCAGCATGCCTTCCATCATTGGAATCAGGCTGAAGGTGAAACCATCAATGAACACATTGCCGCCCTTGGACAGGCAGCCCTATATTGCGAATTCAGGGACTTAGATGATTTTCTCTTGGACAGAGTGGTCTGTGGTGTGAGGGACATCAAGCTACAGCGATGCCTCCTTGCAAAAACAGAACTCACCCTGAAGATGGTGCTCACTGAGGCACAAGCAGCCGAGATGTCCAAATGGCTGAAATTCAAAAATCAAACTACCCACCAGCATCGCGGAAACCAGTCACTGTGCACCATGGAGATGCTAACCACGGTGAATCAGCAGATGAGGATGAGGATGTCTATTGCCTCAAATCCTCCAAGGGGAGGAATGTGGTCACAGAAAAGAGGCAAACAGTATGTGCTGGTTGTGGTGGCAATCACACAACAAATGGCGTGTAAGTTCAAAAACACCATCTGTCAAAGATGTGAAAAGAAAGAGGGTCTGTCACACAAACCAACCAACAGCTGCCAATGTGAGCCCACAGACTTGCCACAAAAGAATGCTGAAAAGAAAAGAGAGTCATAGAGAGGACTGCTTCACTGTCTCCAGAGCCACCTACAAGGCAGAAGCAGTCATTGGTCAAGCCAATCTCTCATTTTGCAAAAAGATCCATGTCACTGTCCTGACTGAGGATCCCCTTGCTGCATGGAGGTGGACATGGGATCTTCAATGATCATCATATCTTGGAGTACACTAAAGAGATTGGGGCCGAAAATCTCAAAAAGAAAGTTGGACTTCCACCATATTCATCTCTGAGACTACCAGGGGAAGAGCATTCCTATCCATCAGAACAGGCACCTTTAGAATATCTTTCAAGGACTTCTCAGGTCCACTGAGACTGCTCGTAGTGGATGGTTCCCTGCTGATTCTCCTAGGACTGGATTAGTTCTCCTCCCTGGGTCTGGGAATCACTGGCATCAACTCCGTGACTCTCATATTGAGGCCTTAATCTCTGATTTTGCAGACATCTTTGACAGAAACTTAGGCAGGTATATGGGCACACCCATCTCTTTCAACCTTGACCCCTAGGTTGCTCCAATCCAAAGAGTACCATTCACCTTGCACTCAAAGGTTGATGAGCAACTCAACAAGCTCATCAGCCAAGGAATCTTGGAATCTGTTGACCACAGAAAATGGGAGACTCCAATTGTGACCTCTGTGAAGCCAGATGGTTCTGTCTGCATCTGTGCAGACTATAAATGCACATTAAATAAAGCGCTACAGCAAAATGCATACCTGGTGACTGTGGTCCAGCATCTACTGCACTCGCTGGGTGAGGGTAAGGCCTTCGCTAAACTGGACCTTGCCCAAGCCCATCAACAGCTACCAGTTGATGACACCACAGCTGAGGCTGACAATTGTGACACATCAAGAAACTTTTAGATGTCACTGGCTGCAATTTGGGGTGAGTGTGGCACCAGGATTCTTCCAGAGCCTGATGAAGAGTCTCCTGCAAGCCACCCCAGGTGTTGCCCACTATTTCAATGACCTCTTAGTGTCAGTGGCCAACAACAATGAATTCCTCGACCATCTGTGAGTGGTACTCAGCCGTTTCCAGGAAGTTGGCCTCAAAGTTAAAAAAGAAAAGTGCAAGATCTCTGTTCTACAGGTAGAGTTCCTCAGCTACCTTATTGATGCCTCTGGATTACACCCTACACAGGCGAAGGTCCAAGCCATCCAGGAAGTTCCCTCACCCAAGAACAAGACCAAACTCCAAGTGTTCGTTGAACTCCTAAATTTCTACAGTGTTCATGTCACGCAAGGCTGAGCCTCTCCATTGCTTGCTTGACAAGAAGAGGTCTTGGTCCTGGGGCCAAAAAGAAGCTGCCACCTTCTCCACTGTCAAAGAGCTACTCTCTTCAAACAGCATCCTGGTGCAGTACAAGAATCTTCCCTTGGTTCTCACCTGCGACACCTCTCCATTCAGCATTGGCACCATTTTAAGCCACCAATTCCCAGATGGAAGAGAGGCTCAGATCACTTTCTTCTCATGAATCTTGTCATCAGCTGAACAGAAGCACAGCCAGCAGGACAAGAAAGCTTTGGCTGCAGTTGCATGAATCAAACGCTTCCATGAATACCTCTATGGCAAACCATTTTACCTTGTGACTGATCACAAGCTGCTACTGGGCCTGCTAACCAGGGACCGCAAAACATCACAAGTTTTGTCCCCTTGCATGATGCACTGGACTATGTTCTTAGCTGAATACCACTACATACCTCCTGCATCGGCCAGGTAAAACATTTAGCCATGCTGACACCCTCAGCTGATGCCCACTCCCAACTGTTGTGGGAGATCTAGCTCCAGAATCATCTATTTTATTAATTGAAGACTTTCCATCCAGTCCCATTGCAGCATCAGAGATCACTGCACACTCTGCCAAGGACCATGTCATTGCCCAAGTACTCAACTGTGTAGAGAGGGTGGCTGAAGGGGCCAGTCAGCAGAGAGTTTCTTCCCTGCCACACCTGGCAACATTATCTGTCCATTCAATGGGGCTGCCTACTCTGGGGGAGTTGTCTGGTGGTACCTCAAACGCTGCAGCAGCCAGTTTTGGAAGCTCTTCATGTAGGCCACCCAGGCATCATGCAGATAAAGCACTCACCTGCAGTTATGTCTTGTGGCCCAACTTTGACAAGCCCAATGCTGATTGGGTCTCATCTTGTCAAGGCCACCTCCCCCATCCTCTCCAGCATGTGAATGGGAAGCACCCAAGACACCTTGGTCAAGGGTGCATATTGACTCTGTGGGGACTTTCCATGGACAGACTTTTATGGTGGCTGCAGATGCCTACCCAAAATGGCTTGAGGTGGTACTCATGACATCAACCACGTCAGATGCTATAATCAAGGCCCTTAAAAGGCTGTTTGCGACCCACAGACTGCCAGATATCATTTCAGACAATGGGCCACAGCTGACATCAAGCCAGTTTGAGCTTTTCCTGGTGGGTCATGGCATTTGTCATGCCATGGTTGTACCATTCCATCCTGTTACCAATGGGCAGGATGAACATATTCTCCAATCAGCAAAGGAAGCACTGATAAGGATGGGCCTGGGGGACTGGCAAACTCAGCTGAGTATCTCCTGGTCCAGCACATCACACCAACCTCTACCACCAACAGGAGTTCAGCCGAACTTCTAATGGGTTGCTGCCTGCAGACCAACTTGGACCGGCTGCACCCAGACTACTCATTGGAGGTCCCCACAGACTTTACCAGCCAGCTCTGGTCATTCTCACTGGGTGACCTTGTCTCTTCCCACAACTACGCTGGCAGCACTTCCTGGATTCCTGCCTGGGTAGCAGATGTGACAGGGCCATATTCCTACAGGGTGGCAGTCAAAATGGCAGATTATGGAACTGCCACATCAACCAACTGTGTGGCCACCTCAGAATCTCCATCTGTCGCAAGCCAGAATGGACTCCACCAGAGACAACCCCAGCTAAGGACATGCCAGCTAAACCACCACAAACAACGGTACTGACAAGGGACTATGGTGAGTCACAGATGCCTGCAGACCCAGTTCCTTTTGTAACAGAAGCACCAGTGACTGAGCCCTTACTGCTGCCACCACAAGCAGTACCTGAAGCAGTGGCAGCCACTCCACCTAGTCAGGATTCTGGAGCTACTGATCTTGAGACAGAACTTTGTAGGTCGGGATAGACACATCGCCACCCTACCTAGTTAAAAGACTACATGTGTTAAATATCTTGGTGGGGAGGACTGTTATGTATTGTATATAGTTTACATAGTTTCAGTTAAAGTTTTCAGTCTGGTCCTCTGTTGGAGTGGGAAAATACTTTCTCCTGATCGTTTTAAAATCTGGTATATTTGAACTAGTTTTGAAATTATAATGGGAATGTGCTGTCAAATTATTTCTTTCAATACACAGAAAACCTTTAGCCTTTTTGAGAAATGACTATTCCATAATTACAGATTTATTAATATATTTATAAGGATCTGAAGAACTAATACAATAAAAAGAGTCATAACCAGTATGTAAAGGTATAAATAAAATAAACCACTTGTTAGGTCAGTTTTGATTTCTTGGTTTAGGAAGCTTTTTACTATGTTTAGGAAGCTTTTTACATAGGTGGCCAATCATGATTTCGTATGTATTTTTTTATATATATAATAATTTATCATTCTGGAATCACAAGGCCCAATCAATTGGAGGAGTCATAGGTGGTTTGTTCTTGATCCCAGAAATGGAGTGAAGCCAATGTAATATTTTAAAAATGAGTAGTGAAATGGACAAATATGCCAGCAGTTAAGAACTAAGAACAATGAAAGCAGTTACGAGCTATTTAACAGCTTTTGCACTGATATATTTAATCCAACCTGGAATTCTTTCATTCCCTCTGATGTCAAATAACACTATGTTTTGCATAACTTCTGAAGTGGGCACTCTTGTGTCCTTAAGGAAGGACACAAGTTTTAAATCACCTTGTTGCCCTCAACCTTTTCACTGTGGAATTCCATGCTATCCTCTCCATAATCCAGATTTTCATTCAGATGAATCTGTTTATTGTACAAGTGTTAATTCTATCTGCTTCATGCCCAGAATATGATTATTGTGTTCTTCTCAGACAGACTGTATATTCAGACTAGGGTTTGCTTTTTTATCTACCTATCATGTTCTTCCCAAGGATCTGGAATAGACAAATGTGGACGCTTGGTTGTTTTAAAAATATGATCTCAGGATGTAAAGTGTTTCAAATAAAGCTGCCTTTTGCAATTGACTGATGGTGCATTTATTGATGCCAATTGTGCTCCAGTGGTGTTCCAGTTGTTTCGGGATTGTCCTTGGGTGGAATTATTATTTAGACTGGAGCTGGGTAGGCAAGAATAGGATCTATGGGCTCTTTTCCTGCTGTTTTTCTCTTACATTTCCCCAGTAATGGGAAAGAGACCAGAAGAAAGCCTTGAAAGGTCTACTTTATTCCATAAACAGATGGAATGGACGCTATCTTTGTCTGTCTTTTTCAAACTGCCTATTTCTTTTCTGCTCCAGGATCCATCCCTGAAATCTTCTATCATTCAAATACAAACTTAGCTGCCTGATTCCACCACTGTCTCAGCTACAACTGCAGATGCTTCTCAGTGTTAGCTGCTTCTAGGAATTATGAGAGCTGGGCTTTTCTATCAGTTCAAAGATTGTCCATTGTCTTGGACTATGGTGGAGAAGGAAGTAGCAAGCTTCTGCTGCTATCTACATATAGTAACAAATCTCTTGCTGCAATAGATTAGTTAAGTTCATTTTGATATTGTACAGCTGTTAAACTTATCTGGGAAGTTAAAAAACAGATATAAAATCATAAATATAATATATAACTAGAAACATGCAAATCTAAGCCTAATATACTATTTACTGCATCTAAAATAAATTAGAAGATGTACAGAATAAAGGCCAATGCAAAATCAACATCAATTATCTAAAATATGCAACTTTTTCTTCAGTAGCACTAAAATCTAAAATTACTAGCATATTTTTTAAGATGAGGTATTAATAAGTATGACAAGATTAAAAAATATGCCAGAAGCCCAAGAGATGTCAGTAAGAGAGGATCAATAAATCTATCAATGTTGTGTTTTTTTTCATCCAAACCTAAATTAATTTCAGGCTGTAAATATTCATATTATTCTTAGTAGATAGATTTTATTAGCACCTTTCTTACAATTGAGTTTCTCCAATATGCTGCTTTATATATGTGAAGAGGTTTTTTTTTTTTTTAATATGTTTATATCCATCCCCAGTTTTGGCTTTGCAAATGGCATCAGAAATGTTAAAGTGCATAAGTGATATCAGGTTTACAGGTAGCTTAAGATGAACAAGAAAGATAAGACTGAATAAAAATTTTGACTGAAGTAATCTCTACTTAGTTACTCCTTCACTAGGTGCTAGTTGAATCTCTTTCAAGAAAACCTCCCACAATTGAAAAAGATTTCTCTTATTCTGTAAACCTATCGAATTGGGAAGACTTGCAAGATTATTTTAGGTATATCTGCAGCTGTCAATAAACGATAATCTTCAGGTAATTTAGCTTTGAGACTAGTTCTTCCACTTGGAATCAGATTCTGGTTTTCAAAATCAGACTGGCAACTTGTGGGAATGTATAGATGATTCTATCTTAGCTTGCATTCCTAGTGCTATGTTTTAGCTAAATTAAAGTTTGTAATCATTTTTCAAAAGTAGTAGTGTGTATTTCTATTGCAAAATGGAAAGGTTGTCAGAAAGTATATCTAAATAGGGTTGTTACTAATATATCAACAATTGATAGTAAGCTGATTAAAAAAAACAACTTCAGATTCACATTTGTCTTTACTAACAGCACTAGGTTCTTCTCCAAAAGCAACAAGCCACAAAACTGCTCCTTTCTAATTCAGAGTAAAATCTCATCTGGGCAGATGAGCAGCCCAATAACAGCAGCTCCGCTTTTAACTGGTTTGATTGGGCATTGGCCTTCATCCAGTCCATTATGAGACTCTGGCCACACTAACTTTTAATAACTTATTTATTAATTTTGTACAGCTAAATGAATACTATCCATTGCAAAAAGAACATGTTTGTTGAATGCTCCTAAATTCCATTCTTAACACAGCTTAGCATCTTAACATCTTTTCTTAATTTTTAAAAAAACCTTTCAGCTGCAGATGTTTTCACTGCGTTCTCCATAGAGATATCCAGTTATTTTCACTCAGGCTTGTAGTTTCTATAGAATCCAACAATGTAAATGATTTGTTAAAACTAATCCTTCCAGTATGCTTTGTCTGGAATTTGTCCACATCAGCTTTTATTAACCAACCTGCTGTCCGGCTGTCCTGTTTCCTCTGGTTTTTCTTTACAGTGTTTTCCAGTCTTGGGTTTCATAAATAATGTTGTGTCATTTGACACTTTATTGTTCAGTCTTTCTAAAGATCATTAATAAATATATTAAATAATGCATGCACTAGTAGGGCTCTTTGGGGCACCCTGCTATTAACCTCCTTCCATGTTGAAAATTGACCATTCATTCCTAATCTTTGTTACCTCTTAACTGATTTCTAATCCTTGACAAAACTTCACCTCTCACCCCATGACTACTCAGTTTCCTTAATAGCCTCTTGTGAGAGACTTTATCAAAGGCTTTTTGAAAGTCCAAATAAATTATATACACCAGCTCCCTTTCATCTACTCTTTTCTTCACTCTCCCAAAGAATACTAATAGGTTGAACAGAAACCATTCTCTTTTCCAGACTCTGAACTGTCTTGTCCTTATCATATCACATATGTCTTTGGTCTTCTTATAGGTCTAGCATTAATTTTATTTTTCTCATGATTTCTCTATGGGGAATGCAGGTAGGTAACCTCACAAGTATGCAATTTCCAGAAATGTCCAGAGCTGCCCATTATTACTGCTTTCAGGTCTGCTATTCTACTAGATCAGGGGTGCCAAACTCACATCATCATGGTGGTGTCACATGATGTGTCCGGACTTTTCCCCCCTTCACTAAACCAGGCATGGCCATGGCCAATGCGTGACACATCCAGCCCACAGGCCAGGAGTTTGACAGCCCTCTACTAGAAGATTGCTATAAACATTTTTGGTTAATATGGATAGAAATGTAGGCTTAAGATATAGGCAAACAATCAAATAGTTAAGGCTAGACTATTTACCTGGATGCCAGCCATTGGAATCCCTCTAAAGGCAATGGGACTGAAACAGATTAACCAAAGAATGACTACAGCTTTGACTCCTTAGTAAAGAAAAGTTCATGGGGTTTGTAAGCTTCTATCTTAACTTCTGTAAATAAACTTCTAAGGAAAAATGGATCAAATGAAGATGTTTATTTGTAACCAAATAGCATCCCTTGATGAACATTCCCAATACTATAATTAGTTTGATTTTAAATCACATCTGACACAATTGCTAGGTAAAATGCTAGGTTATCATAAAACAGATAATGGGAAAAAATGTGTGCGTAAGTCTGCACTTTTCATGGTGATGTTACCATTAATGATATAAAGTAGAAAGAACATTGAAAGCAGAAACCTCACCCCACCTTCCAAAAGTAACTGATACATGAAGTATCTGAGAGTTACCTTTTGTAAAATCACTATATTATCTCCTTGATTATTCTTATTCCCTTTGTAACATGCATTGTTCACTGTTTAGTTTGCGGTATTGCAGGATAACTCTGCTCACAGTCTGAGTCTGATCCTAACGAGGCTCAGAGTTGGCTCAGACTTCCACCCTTCCAAGGTCAGTAAAATGAGCACCCATACTGTAAGAGGCAATATGCTGCCTCTGTACAAAACCCAGAGAGTTTTGTAAAGTACTACAATATGAGGAGGTGTATAAATCTAAGTGCTATTGTTATTTGCTTAGCCAGATTTTCCTCTAAGCAACGTTTTGTGTTCCTTGTGTTTAAATTTATTTAGTAATTAATTTCAGAGTAGTGTGAGTACTAGGAACTCAGTGCACTCAAAATAAGATTATAAAATAATGTCCATTGATCTCTGTGACACTTAAATCTATCTTAAAACTTGAGTTAAAGCTGGTTTTACTACAAAAAAGCTCCAAATAAAATATACCCCAAAAAAAAGAGACAAAGGGAAAGATAATAGCTACTCAATATACACAATTTTCTATAGCTTTTCTGAAAAACATCTTTACTTTTATTCCAGATCCAGTCATCCAATAGAGAAATGGCAATACTAAAACTGAAACATTGCACAACTGGGAATGCTTTGGTAAAGTAATTAAAAACACTGTTCTTTGTTATCATCTCATATTTCTTCACAAAAATTTGTTTTATAAAGAGCAAAACTATTACTGTGTAAAGCTTACTGTCACTAATCACAGATGAACAAAGATGTGTCCAGCTTTGTTAGTAGCAGAAGGAGGAATATCCCAAAACTCAGATAATGAATTTTAGTCCTGTCTAGAGGGAAAGTTTTCTTGCCTACATTCTGGCAACTTTCCAAGGTTGGATGGAAGAGAAGTATATCCATATGTGTACTGAAAAACAAGCCAGAAAGAATTTAAATCAACCAAAGAAGAGAGACTATTCTCCTTCCTTTCTGATGGAATAATGAGGGATATGCATTATTGGAGTTCTCTAAAACTTTGTATTGTAAAATAAAAGAATCTTAAACTATTCCTTCATTCATAACTAAACAATTCTGTACTTTCCTCGCTTTCAGGGTGTGTAGTGGAGAAAGTAAATTTTATTAAAAGATCAAAACATATGATGTCATCATAGAAATATTTGGGCATTCTTGATAAGACCTAAATGAGGATAGGAAGTGGGTAACGAAAATTTCTTTAGCAACCAATTAAATTTCTCATATTAGGCCATTCCCTCCCCCCCAAAGTGCTCACTCCATAATATGGGTTCGGTCCCATAGGGAGGGTCTTCTCCGGGTGCCGCCGGTGGGGGAGTGCCGGCGGGTGACACCAAGGGAGAGGGCATTTT
>JANHFR010009407.1:176774-196874 GCA_032468015.1 Mimophis mahfalensis | reverse complement strand
GTTGGGGGTCACCACAACACGAGGAACTGTATTAAAGGGTCGCGGCATTAGGAAGGTTGAGAACCACTGCTCTAAAGGCTATACAAGATGGCCTTTATAATGCTCTGCCTTTTTTTCAGCATGATCAATTTCTGCATAAACATAAAATTTATGTTTAGTTAAATATTCCTAGTCTATATGTAGCATATTCTCCATTTGTTACCATTAGAACTAAATGGTGGATAAACAATGATATCTGTATTGCATTTTGTTTTATAGTAAGAGGTTTTTTTTAAGTTTGAACCAGAACATAACCCCTCCCAAATCATTCTTATTATTAAATTGAAAATTGACCTTGCAAGAATGACCAAAAAAATATTGACTATGCAAAAATAAATCTTCATTGGTTTGCTAATAGCTATTATCACAAAATCAATTTTGTCTTGTGTAAAGGAATAATAATTCTTCTATATTAAATACTAGCTGGATACCCATGCTTCGGTAAGAAACTATGTGATCATCTTTGATAAAGCTTGAAAATTAATGAGTACATATCTACCAGAAATCAATTGAGAAGGTTGAGGACCAGCAGTAGGTAGATTTCCTCACTATGAGGCTCCATTATCCAGTTGCTGTTAAAAGTCAGCAGCAGACACAGTCTTCTTCAGAGGAACCTTGGTCTTTGCATTGCACTGAGGTATATCAAGCCATCTTCTCCATGGCAGAACATCAGAGGGTACTGGAGAGTATCATAGGCACAGTGCATCTCACTGATTGGTAACAACCTGTTGTTCCTGCTACAGAGAATGATATCTCTCTTTTCAAAATCCTGGGTGACAATGAGAACAGCCACTTCTGTAGTTGTGGGGGCATTGAAGGTTATCTTCGTCCTCTCCAGAAGGCTTCCTATAGCATTAATCACCACTTTGGAGTCCTTGCGGCCCTTAGGAACAGAATCAACAGCAGCCTTAAGTTCCAGAATATCCTTGTTGTGTTCGCACAGCAATTTCTGCAGTTGGCTAACCACTTCTGGAGTAATGTCTGGGTGGATTCCACAGCGGATGTCCATCTCATTGTCATCATCACCAACAAAGTATATCTGGAGAAATGAAAAGAGCCTCTCTATTGACTTCAGGATGATGTTGACAATACTTTTTTTGCAGCTTTTCTTATTTATGTTTTCCTAATTGTATCTGTAAATCTTTTCCTATTTTTTTTTACTTCTTTTCCCTTTAACTGGTGTTACAGTAGAAGGAATAGATTTGTCTGAACTGAAGAGGTCAGTGTAAGAAGTGAGTTGGGGCTGGGACACTATGCAGAAGAAAATTGGTTCACAATCTGTTGGTTCAGTGGTGGTGGGTGATTGAAACTCATAAGGGAATATCTCTCCCACTACCTTGGAAGCAGTTGGAACTGCTTTGGAAGCAGTTCCATATGTGGAAGGTGTAGACATTTTGGTGAGGTACCGACATTTAGTGCTACAAGGAGCCCTAGACTGCTCCTGAGTGAAGAAGTGGAACATCTGGCAGTTGGAACCAAGGTAACAGAATGTGAGGCAACTGGCAGTTGAAACAGAGTTCTTTTCAGGTGGAGAGGGGCATCAGAGCATGTTAATTACAGTCTAAGAAATACTAATGAAATACTAATGATCTGAAGGTCATTTCGAAAAATCCTTTCTTAGCAAGCACTTAGCAGCCAAGAGGAACATACATGCCAAATTTCAAGTTTGTAGGCTTTACGGTTCTGGAGATTTCATGATAAGTGAGTGGTACTTGGCTTTCATATATATAGATAAGATTGTGGAACATCTTCATGTAAATGCAGTCTAATGATAGACATTTTTTTTTCTTTAAATGTAATTGTTGATTTTACTACCTTGCTTCCTATCTTTGATAAGGACTAAAATCCTTTGACTCCAGTCTTGAAAAATCCAGTCACAGGATCAGAAAATTTAGGGAATGATTTAAAGCCTTTGAATGTTATAAGCATTATTATTAATTAAGGCCTGTGATGCTTAATCTAAAATATTAAAATGATGAAATGTGTATTCTATTTTCTAGATAACTGCAATTTTTCACTCAGAGCAATAATAGAAACCCAAATTGCCAGTTAAAGGTTAATGGGAATTAAAAATGGAATGTAAAAATGGAATGGGAATGGGCATGTAAAAATGGAAATTAATATAAAACCCACAGGTAAGAAAAGTGTTATGTTTATGACCTTCTTAGCATAGAGAGCTAAATTGTGTGAAAAGTCTAAACTGGTGGTCTAACCTATAAAATGTAAAATTCATATACAAATCAAGACTTAATAAGCAACAGTCAGCTTTATCTGCCATTCATAGGTGGCCACCATTATTCCTGATATTAATAGCCAATTTTGCTTAGTGGCCCCAGAATAGTTGTTGAGATAATTTTTATCTCATATCTGAGCCATAGTTTTTACAATAAAAATAAGATATAATATTTCTCCTCATAAAGTAAAAATACTTGCTCATCCTACATTTTTCATCCTGATTAAGAATAGAATAACAGAACTGGAAGGGATTTTAAAGGTCTTCTAGTCCATCCCCCTGCTTAGCCAGGAAACCCTATACAATTTCAGACAAATGGTTATGCAATCTCTTCTTAAAAACATCCAGGGTTAGCACATTTACAACTTCTGGAGGCAAGTTGTTCCACTGATTAATTATTCTAACTGTAAGGAAATTTCTCTTTAGTTCTAAGTTGCTTCTCTCCTCAATTAGTTTCCACCCATTGCTCCTTGTCCTGCCCTCAGGTACTTTGGAAAATAGCTTGAGTCCCTCTTCTTTGTGCCAGCCCCTGAGATATTGGAACACTGCTATCATTTCACCCCCAGTCCTTCTTTTCATTAAGGTAGACATACCCAATTCCAGCAACTATTCTTTTTAGGTTTAGCTCCAGTCCCCTAATTGTTGCTCTTCTCTGCACTCTTTCTAGATTCTCAACATTTTTTATACTGTGGTGACCAAAACTGGATGCAGTATTCCAAGTGTGGCCTTACCACACTGATATTATAAAGTGGTATTAACACTTCATGTGATCTTGATTCTGTCCCTCTGTTTATGTAGCCTAGAACTGTCTTGGCTTTTTTGGCAGCTGCAGCACACTGCTGCCTCATATTTAAATATCCACTAGGAGTCCAAGCTCCCTCTCACAGTTACTAAGAAATGCCAGGCCAAAAGACTGAAGCTGTTCCTCTTCCACCCTGATGCTTTGAAACTGGCATCTTAGGCCAGGAACTGCCCCATATCTGGATCAAAGGGAGTCCCAGCCAGATCCTAAATAGGATTAACCAGAGATGATTAGTTAATTTGGGAAAGTTGAGAGCTTCTAAATAATGGCATTCATGGATCTAGGAAAACTGTTTTGAGAAGACCTGCAAACAGGTGGAGTTTCTTCCTTGGAAATACATGGTGTGTGAGGAGCTTTTTTGCAAGGATCACATCTTATAAGAAAGGGACAGAGGGCAGATACAGATTTGGGAGCCCATATGGCCAGGGACTGTAAACAGAATGCTATCCAGCAGAAGCAGAAAATCTTCACGAACAAATGTTTCAACCAACTTCAAAAAGAAAGAGAAGTTGCAGCTATATTTTTTTTTTACCAGTATCACCAGAACTTTTGTTTTCATCATTGGTCTCCTTTGGAATACCAGGATCATACTTGGGCTGTCTCAAAAGCCAGACTGCGATGAGGTCCTGAAAATCCAAGATTTCTCCCAACTGTCAGTTCCTATAAAACCGGTGGAAGATTATCACATCATGCAGATTTTCAGGAAAATTCATGTTTGCATATTAAGATGACAATTACAATCAAGATCATGTAATTCACAATATGAAACCCTTTCCAAGTTAACGTTAGCATATTACTTAACATTTATATTAAGAGAACTCTTCTTGCATTTAGGCCTCATACAAAACTAAATAAATTAAATAAATCTAAATAAATCATACTTAAGGTGAGCATTCTGAGACTTTTGGAAGTTGAATTGCATTGTGGTATAAATAAAAGACCATAATGCTGCTGTGCTGGCATCCTTCTTTTATATGATATCCCCATGCAGTTTTTGAGATGTTAGGATGTCCTACCATTGCTTATAAAATGGGTGTTATTAGCAAATTGAAAACAGGCACCAGAATTTTCCCATGGAATGTGTGTGTGTGTGTGTGTGTGTGTGTGTGTGAGAGAGAGAGAGAGAGAGAGAGAGAGAGAGAGTGCACATGCACACACACACACACACACACACTACCACTGAACAGCACTTCTAAATTGCTTCATTCTGTTGCTTCTTGGTGTTCCATTTTAGCAATGTATGAAGTCAACAACATTGAATTGTTTATGCTTGTATTTTGGATGGATACTTCCTTATGTAACAGATATGTTCAAGAGAAGAATTTCTCTGTGTGTCTGATCTTATCTCATATATATGGATATTTTAATCATTTCACTCTGCCATCAATATCTGAAGCAGAAGATAAGATATAGGGAGGAAGTAGTATTTGTTAATTGTGTTATTAACTGTACCTGATGCTATTGTTCTATTCAAGTCAATAGAGTAATATCCACTGTTGTAATTGGATGAGAAAGTTCAATTATGTTTTGAAATTGTTTTGGAAAACTCATTGGCTTTCTTAGATGCTCATGTTGTTTTGAATTATATACCAGAGCGGTAGAAACTAACAGGAAGACAATAGAAATGGATATTATACACAAAAGAAATTGAACAGAAGAATATTTTCTATTAATTATACAATGGTCTGAAGAACTCATTTCTCTTCATATATTCAAATATTAATTTTACTTCAGGAGTTTTGACTAGAGGACTGTTTAGAAATTTGTACTAGTTAATATGCTTACATATTGTGGTGGCGCAGGGGTTGGAATGCAGTACTGCAGGATATTTCTGCTGACTGCCAGCTGCCTGCAATTTGGCAATTTGAATCTCACCTGGGTAGATTGAGGATCTAGGACCTAGATTGTTGGGGGTAATAGGCTGACTCTGTAAACTGCTTAGAGAGGGCTGTAAAGCACTATGAAGTGGTATGTAAGTCTAAGTGCTATTGCTAGCACCTGTTTGCTTCTTATATTTAAGTAAACTGATTTAACATCTGTCCATTGTATTGTATTGTATATTGTATATTGTATATGAGTATCTATCATGAAGATCTCAGTACATTCTGGCATAAACAGAATAAACCAGGGTGATAAAATGTAATGGATCTGTTAGGTGTCTGCATTTGACTAATTCTTTTCCACTTCTTTTAAAAAATGGGTAGCCACAAGAAGATAATATTGTTGTTGGCCTAAATTAAGAAAAAGGATGTACCCATTTCACTTTGAAAATAAATGCAAGATTTCCATGAGGTTTAATAAAACTGGATTAGATCAAATTTCAGCTGCAGTACAAGGTATATGAAGGGCAAATTCTGTATTAAGTAGACAGAAATGTGGGACTACAGTCTTTTCTTGAATAAAACCACTATTTTCTTTCTCTTCTTTCCAGTACATTGCTACATGTAGTCTATGGTTTACAGCCATTTGTTCAGCAACTATTTGAAGCTACAATGGCACTGAATCATGGTCCAACCATTCCTTTCCCAACTAGCATACAAACTGTCTAATATTAATATTTTATTTGCTATTTGTCAGAACGAATTAGGAGAGCATTTACTGCCTTATTTTTGGCAATTTTTTTGTTATGAATATTTGTGACCTTTACTGACCTGCTAAAGAAAACAAATGGATTTATGAATAACAAGGCATCTTTACCAGAATCATATTGCTCAGTTTATTCTTAAATAGATATGGTTATTACCAGTCATTAGAATAAAACAATTGATGGGAAAACTCATAAATCTATGTTAAATTAAAAGGATGCCAGAAGAAATATGATAGAAGAAAACAATAAGTTTTTGGCTACTTTAGAATTCTGCTCCCTGGAATTGATTGAAATTTTAGAATACATGCAAATGCATAAAATGACCGGTAAGTTATTCTTGAACTAGAAATGTGCTTTTAGGAGAAAAACTGAAATGTTGCATTGACCTTCTCTTAGTCCCTCTCACCATCTGATAAAGTTCTTCTTTGGCAGCTGCACTGTATTGTTGCGTATAACCATGTGAAACATGTAGTTATGTTTTTCATGCTCATTTGAAGAAATTAAAGTTAAGAATTGCCAGTCTCTTCATCATTGCCTAGTTCAAGTGTGATTCAGAGTGGATCAGAGGCTTTGATTCAATAAGACAGTTGTGTATGTGCCCTCCCCCCTTTGTGTGTGTGTCTGTGATAATCCCTAAAGCCTGTCTTTATGGCTGACCCTTTCAGTAATCCTTACGACAGTCCTATGTGATACCATGATTATCACAACATGTGGAAGGGAGCAGGGGCTGAAGCTATTGCCAAGTTTAGACCTGAGAAAAGATTTTGAGAATTCTCACCCCCAGCACACTTTTAGCCATTGTGCTATAAAAGGATGACTGAAACATCCACCTTTCAACTCCACGTGGTCTGTGTGATAGCCATGGTGAGCTACTTTAAAGATAAATAAGAACATGCTCTTTCCCATCCTGAACATTAGGGACCATACTGGCAATTGAGATTGAAAGCATAATGAACCTTGAGGCCAAAAAAATAAACAGTAACCATCTAAAGTGAACCGTCAGAGAGCCAACAGCTCTTCTATTTGCCCAATTGATGCTTTTGTGGACTGAAGAAAAATACACTGTGACTGAATGACTCAGGGAACTGATAATAGGAAACAGACCCATTCACCCTTAGGTCAGTGGTTCAATTAAGTTTCAGGTTGCTAGTGGCTGAAATCTGCTGGAGCTGATGACTGTTTCATAGTCTTTTGTGAGCTGAACCATGAACACTCAAGACAAGTAAAGCTTATAATGGAAACGTTTTTGTGAGAGCACTTCAGAAGTTGCTGAAATGAAGGGAAAACAGCACAGATCATTATGCAGATTGGGCCTTTTTAGCCAAAATCCTTGGCACTTTGAAGCATGTCTGAGAAGCCAGTGTAATTCTGTTGCCATTATCTAGACTGAATCTTTTAAGTGCAACCCCCATTATATTAGAAATAACAAAAATTACTTTTGGTCTTCTATAGTGATGCTTCTCAGTCACCTTGATGCCATACTTCAGTTTTTACCAGCTTAGAAACACTGTGCTACTAATTTCTAAATGACCAGCTACCATGCACATTTTGAGCTACCCTTTATTGAAGTACATTGGTGATCTCTTTTTTATAATCACACACAAAGGCCAAAGGCCTGGAATCTTTAAACTGCTATGAGTGCTAGTATGTCTACTGTTACTACTCAAGCTGATTAAATATATAATTCCTAGCAACTGTTATCAACGTTAAACAACTATAGAGTTTTGCTTCTGCTGAAGCTATGAAAAGTTGAAGTAGCTTTGTTATTAACAAAGATTAGAGGGAAAAAAAAGCTTGATTCTCAGCTTGGCGGTATTGATTTAATGCAATCAAGATAAATGCAATATGAAACCTTGTTAAAATTCTGCACCTTGAATGAATAAATAATTTAATACGGCAGCAGTTCTAGTAATTTTGACAAGGCAGTTACAGTTCCCATATGTTCTTGAGATCTCTTGAATATTTTAAATAAACATTTAATTACCACTCGGTTACTCTGAGATTTGTTATTAGAAGGCATGACAAAAGTAGAGATAAATCACAGGAACACTGAAAAGCCATTACGGTGGAATCAAGAGTAGCAACAGCCACTGTTCTTTTTTCAACCTCGAACTTCTCTATCTAGTAGAGGACATAAAATGAAAGAAAAACTTAGTTTGACTGTCCACAGTGAGCAGGCAAAATCTAATAGCAGATCACACACTAGATGGTTGGATGATCTACTCAGAATTTTCTTTAAAAAGCAAAATCACAAACGATAAACTCTTTATACCCTAAAGATGAGAACTGTTCATCAATTCATCATTCAAAACCCCTTTAAAACCTTTGTTCCAAATGGCCAAGGTCCAGGAAAACTCATCCATAGGCTCAATGGGTCTGCTGCTGGCAGGGAGGCTTACCTGGGCCAGGTCCATTGGTCAGATTAGCTTGGAGTCCCATCTGGGGTGCCAAAATGTTGGAAGAAATGTCCCTCTGGGTCCGGTTCCAAGTTAGAAGAAAGACACTGGAAACATGGAGACTTATTGGAAAGATGGTTTAACGATGGACCAAGAATTTTAAATTGTTACGAAAAAAGAAATTTAAAGAAAAAAAATGCCTCTACTCTGCGTTTGTCTGTCCAGCAGGACAAAGTAAAGAGAATGGTTTTCATTTTTTTTCTCTTTCCTCTTTGTTCTTTTAAGGAAAGCCCAAGATTATACGAAAATGTTTTAAGTTAATTTACAGGAAAAGTTTCATCCATGCATTTACTGTGTGTTTAAATTATTTCATCGGTCCATCATTTTCCTGAAGCATGTGAATCCAGTTTTTTTTTCTTTTTCATCTGTTGTGTTTCCATTTTGTTGAATCTCTTTAATATTTGCAGTACTGATGTGTTTTTTTCTCAAACCCTGGCTGCAAGCTATTTACCCTCTCCATCTCTTATTCTGCAAGCAATGCCTTTTCTGGTAGGGGATTACCCATAAAAGCAGGGAAGGGACTTTGTTCTTATGTCTTTCAGCCCTGCACAGATGACTCTACAATATAGAGCAGACCTTCCCAAGCCTGACTGACCATTCATACCACGAGGCCAAGCCTAATGCCACCCAGAGACATGAAGGAGCGAATACTGAGATGGACCAGTGAAGACTAAAGACTCTTTTTCAATCCTCAGAAGACAGCTGGAAAGATTATGGGGGAATGGGGGAATTTCACTGTAAAGTTTTCTTTCTTGTCTCATTTATATTTTAATTAGTTTAATGTTCTCATGTAATAATTGCATTTGAGAGTGGTTGCCACAGCAAGTTCTGAACACCTTGGACTTCTGTCTGGTGGGAGGGAAATTTGTCCAGAATGTCTGTATTTCCTGTATTTTAGAAATAGCTAAATATACAAGCACACTCAGAGAGACACACCACTCAGAATCAGACTGAGACTATCTCCTTCACCTACCTCCACACAAAGCTCCTCTTAAATTGATTTTTGCTCTGTGGCATTAAACCATGGGGGAAGGGGAATCCCCTTCAGGAAATTCCATCACTGAAGAGGTAGCAGAAAAGAGATCTCAAAACCTGAAGCCCTGATTGTGACTCACAAATGATGCTGCCCAGTTCCTCAGTAAAGCAGGATATGTTGCACTGGTGATCTCGTGAGTAGGTGGGCTAAGGCTCATTGTGTGTAATTTTAAAAATATTAAATAGCCTGGATTGCAGACTGGCTAACCTCAATTTTGCCTCACAAAACTAAGAGCTAGGACAGGTTTAGTAACCATCCCTTAGCTGATTGGATCAGGTCAGCCTATAATTTAAAGGAAAACTATGGCTGTGAAGAATTTTAGGACTTGTGCTTGCTTGTAATCTGGCTGGAAGTTCACAGAAAGTGATATCCAACATCTGAAAATAATTGGCATGGAAAAGTTGATACTGTAAATCTTTACAAAACTTTTGCCCTGGCATGGTTGAAAGCTCTCCTTTTGGGAGCCACTGAAGGAATCCTTTTCTACTGCCTCTTATCAATGCCTTCACCATTTCATCAGAAAAAATAAAAAGCACCCATCAAGTCTCCCTGATCAGATCGATTTTTAATTTTTTGCCAGAAAAATATTTTGGCAAAAAAGGGGGGATTGTTGAAAATTAAAACCCACCCCACTCCTAGAAAAACAAAATATTTTATGATATATTAAAAAGGCAGAATATTTCCCCTAAAAGAAAAGTAGAAACCCAGGCAGAAACACACACACACCTTTGTTAATGGGACATTAAGGCCTGGGCCAGTCTATTCTACATAACAAAGATCTACCTCCTTCAAGCAGAGCCATTTAATTGCCCTTCACTGCATCACCCAGCAAGTTTCAACCAAACTTAGCACATAGACAACCTACAAAGTTACCCCTGCATGGCCCCATGGGAGTCTGACAACCAATCAGGATACATTTCTTGCCACAGGAACAGGAAGCAAGTTCAAAGCCCAACAGAGGGTATAAATATATCTCACTCTCCACTCCATGTAGTCAGCTACCCAGAATCTCACGTGTTTGGTGGTTCTGCTTCATCATTAAACCATCTTTCCAATCAGCCTCCATGTTTCTAGTGTCTTTCTTTCCACTTGGAGCTGAACCCAGACGGACATTTCTCCCAACACTGCCTTAAGCCAACCAAAGAGAAAACTGGGAAAATAATCTAATAAAAAGCTACAATTTTTGTATTTATACTTTCAAGCATCATTTTGCATCTGGGAAGATTCTTTTTCCACTTATTTGTCTAGTTCCAGAATTTGGAGGACCAAATTAGCTTTACATCTTTGAATGAGAAAACAGCAACTGGCAATGGGAAAGAAAATAACGTGTATCCATGGAAAGCAAACTATTCCCATAGTAGTAAAGCAACTGGAAGTGAGTTGCGTAAGATTCAAGTACAGCACTTGAACCTGCAAAGTGAATTTGCCCTTCCTCTGAGTGAGTCATAGACCTTGTATTTCTGCTGATAAAATGTGTCTGTTCTGTGATATGCTCTCTGCCTTCTGTTCTTATCCTTCAGAAGTTTTCCCCCTCAACAGCAAAGTAATTGCATTGGTTATAGCCTCTAGTTAAAAATATTGTTTAGATGCAGGCTTGCATCTTTAAAGGCTTTATAATTAGTTGTATAATTACTATTTAATTGCTTCCATGTATTCAGCTTAGGGACCTGTTATTAAGAGAATCTGTCTGTTTTGGAAAAAGTATGGCCTAGTAGCAGAAAACAGCTCCACGTACATTGAAAGCTACTTACAGTGAACTTAGATATAGTGAAAAATCAATTACTCTTCATTTCTCTTCAACAAGAGTGACATTTATTCAATTTATATGAGCAGAGTAAAGAAACAGAGCTCTGTTCTTCCTCTGGAAGGCTAGAAATGCTCCCTGATCTTACATATGGGTTTTGTGATCTATATGTTAACATGATGTAGTTCAGTGGTTGGTGGTTTTGTGTTTTTTTTAGCATCTTCTAAAAACCTAGTTCTAGGCATTTGTAGAATTACAATGAGATTTCATTAGCTACCATAGACACAGAGAAGTAAATGTCACAAAACTATTTCTTTGCTGAGTCTGAGCCATGAACGTTTTCAAAATGCCACAGAGGTATTAGAGCAACTCGTTCTTCTCCAATCCCTTTTTCTTTTTGGGCTGAATATGATATAAATAATCTTCTCCAACCTGTTAGGTTATGACAAAAATGTCACCCAACCCATTGTAAAGGCATTCTGTTGGAACAAATGCTATAAAAGATTCAGAATGATGACATTGCACTAAATTTTGATCAACCCATACATGGTGCTTTATTGTTATGTTTAGAAAAGAGAGAAGACTGATCAATCTTATGAGTACAGACCTATCACTACGGGCCTATCTCCTAAATTAAAACTGGGATATGCATGAAATATGACCTGACCTTTTGCTTTAAAGCCTGAATGACAGAGCTCCAGGCTACTTGCAGGGCTGTCTCTCTAAAGCAAACCGAATGCTATACAGTTCAGGGCTACTTTTATTGGGACGGTTCTAGTAGGACAATTTTCAAGTTTGATTGTGTTTCCCACACCCTCACATTAATTTAGTGTGAAGCAGGTAGGGGCTTGCCTAAAACATTTTGTCAAGTTATTTTCTTAACCTGTGCATAAACCCCTCTTATCTGACTATTGCCTTGATAGCGGCTCTTTCACTTGTTGATCAAGCTTCTTCCCTACGGGCAATCCAGGTCTCTTACCACATGGCAGGACCTGGGCAGTGCACTTACATGGCAACGGCTGCCCAGTGGAATAGCTTTCCACCTGAGATCTGGCAATTATGGATCTTCCTCACCTTCTAGAAAGGTCCCTTCCAAGCCTATACGTCTATGTTCTATAAGAGCCACATACAGTATAAACAATGGAGAAAAGGGAAACAAAAGCCATTCATCCAACTCTCCTATAGAAAGGAAGCCTGAATAAAGAGACTTCCTTCAATAAGCATCTAAATGATGCAAATGCACAAGTTGGAGGAAAAATGCATTCCAGAGTCTAGGCACTATCACAAAGAAAGTGTTCTTGTGAGATTTCTAGATGCATGAACAGGATCTTCCCTTACTATTTTACTTAATGGCATAGGTAGCTATTTAAATCATATAAATAAATAAAATCTTAGTGGTTGTCTGTCTATAACAGTGAAATCATATAGAGGTGAATACAACCGTTCATTTAATGACCATTTGAAGTTACAACAACAGAAAAAGTGACTTATGACCATTTTTCACACTTATGATGGTTGCAGCATCCCCATGGTCACATGATCAAAACTCAGATGCTTGGGAACTGACCCATATTTATATTGGGTCCCAGGGTCATGTGACCACTTTTTGCGATCTTCTGACAAGCCTGATTCACTTAAAAAACATGTTACTAACTTAAGTACTGCAGTGATTCACCTAACAATTGTGTCAAGAAATGCCATAAAATTGGACAAAACTCAATTGTCCCACTCAGCAAGAGAACCTTTGGGTTCAACTGTAGTCATAAATCAAGGACTACCTGTATATTATAAGCAAAATCTTAACCTCGAATCAATGGCTATTTAGTATCAACATCACTATATTCTATACTTCCCAAATATATCAACCTAAAAAATGTATCAAACAACAATGTATTTAATACATTTTAAGAAGCACCTATATATATAAATATCAGCATAAATGTTGCTTAGAAATTAGATTCAGAGGAAAATATGTGAATTTCAATTATATTTATATTTAAATTCTTGTTTAAAATTAATGCAAAAATCTGAAAAAAATACAGATATACAAAGTAACTAATTGGAAGTATTTATTTATTTATTTGACTCGTACGCTGTCTATTTTACCTAGAAGTAAAATAGATTAGCCACACATTTCAAAATGATTTTTAAAAATATATATATTGCAGTATAAATTCTGATTAAATACATTTCTGACATGTTAAATGGGAATTGCAGAAACATATAATTTCTAGTTTAAAATTCACACCTGTGGTAACTGAGCAGGTAAGATGTCATTCTATGTGTCCTACTTATTTCCTGTAATGACATTGGTGCAATTCAGTTATGCACAACTTGATTTATCCCCTATTAATCCAGACAACCCATTTTTCTTTTCCTATGGCAAACCCAGTAGGAAAAACTACATTTAACTTCATATACCTATTGCATATACCTATTATAAAACACTTCCTTCCTGAGGAGATACCATGAACTGAATGAGGAGACATTTATTTATTTGAAGAGTTGGACAATTTCCTCATGGCTAAGACCCACACTACTTGCCTTTTATTTAAGACACATGAACATGAATCTGGGCAGTGTAATGCTTTCCTCTGCATCAGAGTTGAGGATTAAAAGGGATAGATAGCAGCCTCCAGTTTGCCTGTGAATTTTCCAGTGGCATCTGATTGGCTACTGACTGTGCACAATACACTATGTGTTGCAGATCATTATTTGACCAAGTATAACAAATCTGTTGAGCTTTTCTCCAAGCAAAACATCTATGGAGAGTCTTAGTTATCCAAATCATGGTTGTCTCAAAGATGCTTTTTTTCAAAAGGCCACAACAGTTTTTTGTGTGAGTTTCCTTGAAGACATTCTGCTTCTTATCCAAGAAGCTTATTGAGTCTTGAAGAAAAAAAATATCCAGTTGCCTTTTTTAAAAACCCCCCACCTGCGGGACTCCATGTAGAACTCTTTCAGAAGTTGTTCCTACACTCAACATTTCCAGTACCTGAGAAGAACATACTTTGCACTTGTTGGTTAGGTGTTCTTCTGGCTATTCTAAGTGGCAGAGCAAAGGACATCTTTTGAGCATAGGAAATGAGCATGGGATCCTAAGTAGCATGGGAAAGGGACTTTTCCACTAAAATCCCAATTGATTTGAAGCAAGGAAACTGTAAACAACAAAATCCAGATTAGGATTTAAGCTAAAAGTAACCTCTCTAAGGATGGTTTCACCAGTAAGTCTTCACTGACATCTGTGTATTTTTCTGAGTAGTTGGAAGTATAAAAAGAAAATTTCCCAGCATGTCAAGTCTATTAACTGCAGGATCTGCAATTCCTTGCCTAAGAATGGGTCCCCCCACACAAATATCCTAAAAGAAACATCAATCACAAAGAAAGAAACAACTTCACAAACAAGGAGAGATACAATTTTAAACCTCCAATAGCTTGAGCAATACTCGGCCCTGGAGACTGTTTAAAATAGTATCTCCCAGATCATGAATAGTATTTGTTTTGACTAAGATCTTCCATTTTTGTGATTTATACAGTTGAAAGTTAGCTAGAGTACAGATTTATTTTGTTCAGAGATCTTATTACTAGAAAACATCCGTTCTCATTTAGGATCACACAACAGAACATCCTGGTCAGATACTGTAACTTCATTTCCTTCTACCATCTGAATATCTTTACTTAAGTTTTGATAACATAAGCCATGGAAATAAGTCAGTCTTGGCAAACTCATTGAAATCTGTTGACAAGTTATAATTGGAACAATTAAAAATGTCTGCAACTGGAGCCCAAAATGTTAAGGACAAACTATATTAAAGTATTTGCATATTTTAAAAAGTGAATCATTCTTTGAATATGACAAGTGGTAACATTCTGAGGAAAATAACAGCTGATCAGATCCTCCCCTCCCTTTTTAAATTCTGTTGAAAAGACAAAGATAAAAACAGAACATGTCGCAATTTAATATTCTTGATGGAGATTCTGTACATCACAATGAAGGACACAGTTTTCTCAGAAGGTTAGGTGGTTGGAATTGACAGGAAATTTGAGCATATCCTGGAAGTGGAAAGTCTATTAAATACAAAGGGTTGGAGGAGCAGTTCAATATACAGATATTTCTTCTTTGATGTCTGAAAAGCTCTGGAGTAACACATCTCAGCTGTATTTGTTTAGCACAGCGAGCTAGAAATTTATGACAACATGCAATTGAGAGGACAACCAAGTTATGTTTGTAATTGTTCTGAAAAAGACTAATTTCAAGCCAAGCAAAGGTTTAAAATAGAAATTATTCGGTAGCAAATTTATGTTTATTTCCATTGATAGTGGAATCATCTGATGCCCGCTCCTTTTATTTCCCAAAACAGGTTCCAAATTTGTTTAGGTTACAGATCACTCAACAATGTTACTGAATTTTGAATGGCACAATACTTTTGGGTTTTTAAAACACATCCTGACTAAAATTTTGTGACATTCATAGATTACAATTTTCCTTATGACTGTAAACGTATTCCTTTGTTTAACTCTATACCATCCTGGTCAAATAGTTGTCCAGTCTATTTTTGAAAACCTCCAGTGATGGAGAACCCTCAACTCAGTTCCATTGTTGTTCCATTGATTAATTTTTATCATTGTCAGAAAATTTGCCCTTACTTATAGGGTGAATCTCTCTTTAACAAGCTTCCATCCCAAGTTCTTCCTTCTGGTGCTTTGGAGAATAAGTCTCTGCAGCAGCTCCTCAAGTACTGGAAGACAGTTATCATGTCCCATCCTAATCCTTCTCTCCTACAGATTAGACATACCTAGTTTCCTCAATTGTTCATTATATGATATAGCTTCCAGATCTCTTATCATCTTTGTTGCTTTTGTCTGCCTTCTTTCTAGGTCTCAACACCTTTCTTGTATCATGGGATTTTTCCAGCCATGATTAAGTGTATGTTATATTTTCTAAAATGCTTTGCACATTTAAAAAAAGTAATAATGTTAATATTAATAAATATAAGCAAATGATTAATATCTATATTCCAACATTATATAATCAAACCCAAGCGATACTAATCAGAGTTATAGGCAGCAATATAGGAAACTACCCCAAAATGCTTTCTGGTCCAGAGTAATGATTGACTTTTTTTTTTTTTTTTTTTTGCAGAATTTTACTCCAGAATCTGTCTAGCTCTGCTTGAATCTGATAGGGACAGAACCTAAGATTTTATATCAGAAACACTAGATTCTGTTAATTAAACCCTGACCATCATATAAGAAGCCCAGATATACAATTTTCAAGCATTCCTGGAAGTGATTCATAGCTCAGCACTATAAACAATGCATATATTATGACAATTATGTAGCAACTGCCAAAAATGACTTATCACTGCCTTGTTTACAGTTATCTATGCTGTGTCTCAGGGAATGCAGTGAAAGAACAAGGGAAATGTTTTGATACATAGGCAACATTTTTAATAATCCTTTGCCAATTATTGTGCAGATTGTTGAACTGGCACACCCACATTGCCTAGACAGGCAATGCATGAAGAGTAATAGTTTCTTTTACTTCCATTTCTTCTAGCAGAAAGCAAGTCAGACATGCAATGTATATGGTCCTTTAGCTGACATATGGTTAGCTAGTCAAAAATCAATCTTTGTTTGAAATGCCTTTCTTCCACTTTTCATAACTTCATCATATGTCTATGTTGAAATACTTACGTTTCTTCCATCTTTCTGCATGTTGGGGGAAGTACACAAATCACATTTTACAAGTCGTAAATAAAAGTCCACTATTTTCCATAGAAACAAATACATGCATTATATGTTTACATGCATATATACATTTCAAAGGCAGATTCCTTATAAATAGGAATAATTTGTTTTGCAACATGTAAGGTTAAATAATTTGGGATGAAATGATAGAACATTGGACTGGGTTGATTCTGGTAGTACAATGTATTTCACAGATTGTGCCAGAATAATTTCAAATGTTCAGCTATTAAAGTGTGACTCGTGTTTTCAACATCAGACACTTCAATCTTTTTTTCAGTGAATGATAGAGCTTAAGATGCAACATAACACTCAGGCAACATGATGCCCATCTGTGAATCATTCTGTAGATTTTCATTTGGTTTCAAACAATAACCAGGATAATGATTTTTAGGATATAAAATTCAGAGTTCTCTAAATAGGAAAACCATGGGTGGAGGAAGAGACTCTGTGAATTCACAGACAATGGAATTAAAATACCCTAAAGATGGTAGATTTCTCTAGCAGTCATTCATTAGTTGTAAAGAGTAAAAAACAAAAACAATCCACTGTCTGAAAGTGGGAACTTTCATATTTTTTTTTTATCTTTGGTTCTACTAGCTTTAAAATCAAAATGATTCTGGGAAACTTAAAAAAAAAGTGGTTTCAGGTTCTAAGCACCCAGTCAGACTGCTAATAGTTTGGGGGCTTAACTGTTGAGACTGGAGGTATAAAATAGCTTTCTATGTGCTCGAACATAGGCTAACATATCAATAAGATGCCTACTATTTAGTCATATTAAATATGACATTGCTTCAAAAGGGATGGGGGTGGCAGTCCACCCCTTGGTATCTAAATTAATCCAAATTTTATTATAGTGTTGTTTGACTGTAGAGCTTGAGAGTAAATTTTGCTGAAATCAGCATTTGTTGCCAAGTAAACATAATTAGGATTTAGTTATAGCTGACTTATTGGAGCGAGGACTTTTATATTCAGTGACTTCTGTATGTAGATAAGATTCTATTTCCAATCCTTGCATAAAAGTGAATTGAAAAATTGATGGAGGATGAAGTAACCAAGACAACAAGCACCATTTCCATGCTTGATATTTTGATCTCGTGTGTTTAAATGTTGCTAATGAGGTAGAGAGAATGGTGAAGCATTTCATACCTGATTGCACCTCTAGTTAAGGTAAACTTTATCTTTGTGTTGCAATACAAACTCAAGTACAGCAATAACTCAGAGGCAGTTTGTTACAGATATTAACACAGTCATTGCTGAATGGAAGCTCTAGATCAGGCATTCCTGATCTAATGATTTGGCATTATTAATGGAAACTGTCATAAGACGGCAGGGTCAAGACATCTGCATTCATTCCACAGTACAATGTAAGTGCCTGACTCTTGAATAGTTTGCATCACCCAAAGAAATAGCTTTAATTCTAAGCCAAAATGTAATTTTTAATGTCAGAATAAATTGTTAAAGGCTGGAAGTATATCAATTATATTTAATTTTTAGTCTTCTCTTGGTCCTTCACTTTTTTGAGGGGCAGGGAATATAGTTCTCTACATGTCATCCAAAGACTCTTATAGAATGAGTTGGGTAGCCCTATATACTTATTAAGGAATCTTGGTGCAAAAGAACAGATTCATGCCTGAGCTTCCATCTTGCAGTACCCTCAAGGAAGGGCATCATTTCCATTAGCTTACAGCTGAGTTTTTATCTTAAGTGAAATCAAGTATTCTGAATAAATGACATTTATGATAAAGGATAAGATTCCATGGTCTGAAATTATTAGAACCAGCATTTTTACATTGGCATAAGATAGGTCCCTGCACTTTTCAACATTTTTATAAATGAAAATTGTTGATTATTATAGCCTGTGGGAAACACCATTTGGTTTGTGTGCTTTCAAGTCAGTGTTGACTCCTGGCAACTTGACACTTGGCAACTCTCTGGATGATTCCCTGCAATTTTCTTGCAAGATTTTCAGCATTAGTTTGCCATTGTCTACTTCCTAGAGGAGAGAGAGTAACTGGCCCAATGTGACCCAGCTGACTTTGTGTTGAAGGCAGGACTAGAACTCCCAGGGTCCTGATTTCTAGTCTGATGCTAACTCAGGGACTGCCAGGCTTGACAATTTTAAGACTTGTGAACTTCAACTCCCAGAATTCCCCAGACAACATGGCTGGTTGAGGAATTCTGGGAGTTGAAGTCCACAAGTCTTTAATTAGCAGAATTTGGAGAAGCTCTACCCTAACTATTTTACTGTTGCCTTTTGATTCAACATCCCAAAGAACAGTAATCAACAGTAATCAACTCAGTAAGTAACTGAGTTACTTACCTACTTGATTGATTGACTGGCTGGAGGTTGAGGCTGCCCAACTCCAAATAAAATCTGGTTGGTTTATAATATTTGAAAAAACATATATATAATTTTAAAATATATAAATAAAAAATGTATTGTTCACTCCGTAATCTAAGTGTGTTGTGCAGTTGTAAACCAATACCAAACTGCACCCATAGAAGCATAGAGTCAAGAGCAGCTGAAGTCACCATTGTTTATTCTGCATTGGTCAGGCCACTCTAGGAGCCAATTTGGTGTATTACATCTTAGGAAAAACATTGACAAACTGAAATGCATGCAAGGGATAAAACAATGATGTGGAGGGAGGATGTAGGAGGAAAACAGTAATGACAAATGTCTGGAAGAGCTAGGTCTCTTTAGGAGAATGTATAAAAAGGCATACTAGCTGTCTTCAAGTATCTGATGCTGTCATGCAGAAAAGAGGATAGACTTCAGAGTTGTTCCCTAAAACAAGAAATAATGGATTAAAATTATGAGGAAAATATTTTAATTGGATATTAGGAAGAATTTCCTAAAAGCAAGAGCATGGAAGAACGTTGTCCATGGGGTCGCAATGGGTTGGACAAGACTTTGCAACTAACAGCAAACAAAAAGAGCTGGCCACAATGAAATATACTGGTTTCAGGAGATAGTGAACATTTCTTTGTTGATGTATTTAAACAGAGGCTGAGTGGCCATCTGCAATTATGCTTCAGTACTAGATTTCTGGAATTGCAGAGGGTTGTTCTGGATGATCCCAACCCAACTTTGTGACCTACTCGTGAGCTTCGATGTCGTATCTCTCTTCACCCAAGTGTCTATTAAAGAAGCCTTGACAGCTATCCAAAACAAATACACCCCCCCTAAGCACATCCTAGATCTGACCAACCACTGCTTAGCCAACACATACTTCATCTATGATGGACAAAGATCCAAACAAATAGAACGACACCCATGGGATCACCCCTCTCACCAGTCATCGCAAACCTATACATGGAACACAAATTACGGATGGCACCGGACCTCCAGACCTTTCGCAAGGACCTGAAAAAACTTTTATTTGCATCAGCTGGCCTGGATTGAGGGGATTTTATTAGGGTTTTAATTGTCTGTTGGGGCGTGTATTAAT
>JANHFR010009407.1:56924-72473 GCA_032468015.1 Mimophis mahfalensis | reverse complement strand
AGGAAGGCCTGGAGGAACATTGTGCATGGGGTCGCGATGGGTCGGACACGACTTCGCAACTAACAACAACAAATTATTGTAATTATATACTGTACTTTTTACCATCCAAAAATAGAGGTTATTTCAATGTTGTACATGCCCCTGCCCCTCTTACCCAGTCTTCAAGTCATTACATTTCTTTATAACTGATTTAACACTATTCAGTTGTTAAACTGAGGACTGTTCAAAATGACTTGAGGGGCCTAGAGTTGTGTACCCCCGAGGTAAACAACAAAACTAGAAATTATACTCATTGGTGGCATCCTACTCAAACCAACTCTCTTTACCTCAGCAAACAACTATTTAACAGAAATTCAGATTGTTTTTAAAAATTAAATATTCACATGCTTCCCAGTGCTCAAATCCATCCGCAAGCACCAAAATTCTCATTTTTCTTACAGAAGGTTTTCTGTAATGAAAATAACTACATACCAGTATTAAAATGCAGGTAGTGTTTTTTTTTAATTTCTTCTATACTTCAGTGTGTGTGTGTGTGTGTGTGTGTGTGTGTGTGTGTTTCTTTTAGCTGCTGTTGTCCATTCTGTTTTTTTTTCCCTCCAGCATGAATTTTAAAATATAAAATATGCTTCTCCTTCAGAACTGAGCCCACTGGGTTATACATTATGCCATGCAATGTACAACCAAACACAACTTATCACAATGTGACAGCTAATATTTTAAAAAAGAACACACACGTATTTTGAGGTTTGATAATGCCTATCAATCTCAGTAATGGGTATCCAATCTAGATTTCTGACAGATATCTAGTGGATCGAGCATCCACTTTGAACCGCTATGGCTGAAGGAAACGAATGAGGTAGATATTTCACCTCTCTAATTAAAAATAAGACACAAACACCATCTACACCAGAATGCTAAACATTATTGCTTGTTGACATATTCTGAAATCTTCTAGAAATTTAATTTTTAGGTAGAACTCACTTTGTTAAAATTTTGCTGTATAGGTACTGTGTGCCTTTGTTGTTAAAATGGCAATGCTTTTTAAATTCCTATGCAATTCCATATCCAGGTTTCATACATACAAGAAGCAGTACAGTCGTCCTGATAAATGCATGCCTTTTTGATGTTTTGAGAAAAGGCAGTTAAGTCAAAATGTCCTTCTCAATAAAAAATTGCAGCACAAAGCTTATAGGGTAATACTGTGTAAATTATTATGTGTGCAATTAGGGATGTTATTAGTGTGAGACCAAAGGATGCTAGTTAATTTGATCTTGACTTTTTCTAGGGATGGCTGATATTCCTGGTTCACACAATGGCTGCATTGGAGGAGAAAAGCAGAAAAACTTGTCTTCTTATACTCATAGACCCAATCCGGAGCTTACTAGTTGGTATGTTAAAACCGTGCTACAAATTTGTCCCTTTGTTTCTGCACAACATGAATCTAAACATTTTGCTCTTTTTAATCTGGCATTTTAAATGAATTTTCTACACTTTCACATATATTATCCACATTTATTCCATATTATTTTAATTCCCAGAACAGGGAAATGATTATTTTGTCTTTTGCTTACATGCTCTGTAGAGCACCCTATGTATTAACAGGCTAGACTACAAGAAGTAATATAATACACATTAGGGGGGGGGGGTTGCTTATATGAGTACAGTACACTTGATGTGCCCAGATTTTAAAACATCTGGCACAACTTGTTTCATTGTGAGGAGGGTGAATATTTGATCATTTCCCATCCCAGTGTGAAAAGTGAAATATAGATAGCAACTTTTGAATCTTCAGAAGATTCTTCTATGTAAAAATTAAATGCTGTAGTTCACTGTGAAGTTGAACCTTGCAGAAGTGTGAGATTATCCATTTTGGGAAATGAAAGATAGTTCTTACTCATCCTGTTGTTCCTTCAACATAAAACAAAATTTCAAATAGTATCTAGTGTTATCTCTATTGGTAAGAAGAAATGGCAGTAATTAGGAATGATCTGCCCATAATGGGTGAGGCAACTTCTGGATTAATACTTAATAGCATTTTGAAATTGATTCCGAAGAGGTGCTTTCTGACATGCAGGAAGAATGACCTGTATAGATACCTCATTAAAGCAGCTATACACTTTTTAAAGCTTCTGTATGAAATAAAAAGGAATTGCTACCTTAAAGAGATGACTCATTACAAGAAACCGTATATTTTATGCAGCTAAGTCTTTTCTCAGGCTTCAACAAAAGAATGGCTAGACTTGCACTTTCACATGATTCAAAGCACTTCTGCCAATTATTTTAAGGTTTTAAGAACTCTAATTCTTAACTCAGAAAAGAGATATCATAAAATGTTATATGCATAGAGATATGCTGAATATCAGCAAGCAAGGTTATACCCTGATGCTCTTCTGAATGAGGCTATTTTTCAGCAAGTAAAGATTAACTAGAAAAATCTGATCTGCTACCAATAGTATAAACCAGTACTATCCCCATGGCAGTGAAATCAGATATACTGAACTAGCACTTGAGGGTGACAACTACAATAAACTATCAAGTAAGAAAACAAAAAATAGTGGTCTAAAGAGGAGGAAAAGGAGAAGGGGTAGGAGGATAATTCATTAAATTGGTAAGCCACCTCATCCCCAGCAACTCTGGGTGGTTCTGTATGAACTGTCTTACCATTCATCAGCTGTCCTTTTGTTTCATTGACCTGTTTTGCAGGGGCAGCAATGAGTGCTCCTTTATCAGCAGTGCTGGAGAACTAGTCAATGAGTTGATTCTAGGACACTGACTTAAGAAGAGGTACTTCTACTAGTTATGCCTTTCTTAGATTCACCTAGCTTATTTCTGACAATAACTGCAGGAGTATAGAAAAAAAGGCTTTCTTAGGACCTAACTAGCAATACCGCGGATTGTACTTGGGCCTTTTTACAAGCAACATATTGATTTTCCCCTTAATGTCAATGTGTGGGCATGCAGAGGTTGAAATCTAACTTCTTCATTCTTAATCAGCAACAGCATATAAGATTAATGAAGAGACCTGCAATTCAAAACTTTTTAAATGTTATGTTTTGCATATTTTTGGATGATATCATTAGCTCAATGAATGTTCAAAGGATAATGTAGAAGAAACAGAGAGGCCCATGAATGTTCCACAAAATTTAGGAAGTTTAAGAATGCTTTTCACTGGTTTTAAGAATCCCTCAAGGTCTCATAGTGAGTAGGTCCTTCAAAAACATAATTTCCCAGATTTCTGGCACCATCCAATCTTCCAACTCAGATGAGTACATCAGCAGAAGATGTTGAAAATAAATACGCAAAGAAATTGGATGGGAAATATTTCCAAATTTCTCCAGGAGAATGAAAAGTTCTCTATTTATTTCTTAAAGGAATAATTCATTAAACATCTCAGAAACACTACAATTAATAAATTCCAGTAGGAGGTTTCTTATAAGACTTACTTTGGAATGTAATTAAACATGCAGTAGGAAAGCTTCAAAGCAGTGGAGAAAATATTGTATTATGAAAGAGAAGATATTAACAACTCTTGGCTACCTGGAAGCTAAATAAGCCCAAGAGCATCATTACCTCTTTCTTTGAAATGTTCTATTGTTTTGATAAGAAAAATTCTAACTCAAGCTCTCTTTTATTAAGCCAAATAACTAAAGTAGAAACTCTAGTAGAAAAAACAAGAATTTATTTGATTGGTATTTAGCTAGAGCTCATGATACTTTTCTGGGTGTTTTTTTTTTTTTCCATGATAAACATACTTAGAAGCAGCATGAATCTCTTCAGCTACTGAAGCCCAGTTTGAAGATGAAACGGAAATCAACCCTTCCTCCAAATTCTTGGGTATTTGAAAGAAAACATAAGATCAGTGAACCAATGACTATCAAACACAGCCAAAATTTGTAGCCCTCTGCTTGAAGTTCTGCAAATATGAATAGACTGACTGACTCATAACTATATTTAATCTCTGTACGGTAAGCAAGGTAGGTGGCCGTGAAAACCTAAATTTCATACTTTGGATAATGTGTCATCCAAGCAGACACATGCTGTCTGACAGCTGTCTTCTTTTTCATCCCACAAGCTTGATTCATGGGCCAAATCTTCCAGATAAACCCAGCAGTTTAGTTTCTAGTAGAAACAGTCTGGCACTTCCTCAGGGAATATTTTCTGTTAAGGTATGAGGTGGTCATCTTGTGAAGCAATAAATGCTACCCTATCTAATGATTTCTCATGCAAGGAAGATGTCAACATATTGCTATCAAGGTAAACTTGATCTTCAGCTTTTATAACATGCTATGGTCCATAACTTTCCAACATGGACTTTTTCCTATTTACCAATAGCAAGAGAATTATAATTTATGTGTCCTTTGTACTGTGCAATCATATTAGAGAAAGGAAAAAGAGGTATATTGTCAAAGGAATTTCTTCTAGAGTCTCAACACTGACACGAACATGTTATGCATGCAAGTGTGGATTTATTGTATATCCTATTATTGGTCTGAGCCAAGACAGAATGAATTAAAGAATGAATAGGATAGATAGATTTCTCTTGAGAATACAGTGATTTGATCCCTTTATTTCCACATAATATTGCAATAAGGCGGCTCTGTAAGGTAATGACAATAGCATTTTCGTGCTATGTGCTAAAAATATTATTCACATGCATAATGTCTGCATTTTCCATACTTTTGACAGTTCCATTGACTCCATTGACTGTCTTAAACTCTTTAATTAGACACATACTCAAATTAAGTACATATTTTTTTACATCGTGAAGTTAGATGACATTTTGAACACATTTCAGTTTGCAAAAAAGCAAGAAAATCCCCTCACACAATTTTTAAGTGAAAAACAAAGGAATTGTAATATAAAATAAATGAATAATTCCACTTGATATTCCCCCCCGCCCCTTATAGTCATTTTATCAGGGATGAGGATACAGGGCTGTGTCCATGAAGGTTGCATGCATTCCACCGCATTAGATTCTGGAAGAAAATGAAAAACCTAATAGCATTTTGATATATTCCAGTTAGGTTTTCCATTAGGAGAAAAAGGTGATATGTTCACACCATTTGTCAGGAAACGAAGAAATGAAGAGAATGTTGACAATTTCATTACACTCTGGTTATGGGGTAATCCGCACTTACCTATTACAAGATAAAAAAAAGTCTATTCAGGAATTATCAGTTGAAAACATTACTGTTTATAGGTTTTTTTTAAGTTGTGGTACAACTAAGAGAGTTAATGTAATGATGGAGGCTACAAATTTTAAGACAGAGATTTCATATTGTTTACAGACCTAATCATTTTCTTTCTTTTGAGGGGAGTGGGGCATTTACTAGTTTGATTGGCTCAGTATCAAAGTCTTATGCTAGCAAGCATTTCCTTCATAAAAACATACTTTTCAAAGAACAAAAGCAACTAAAAAGACATTAAAAATGCTTCACATCCTGCCCCATTTTCATATTTTATTTTGGAAAACCATTACAGCTGTTATCTTATGCACCCCTGTTAAAAGTAAATCACTTGAACATATACTTTGGAGTAGATATTCATATTACAGTAACTTTTCACATGTTTTCGTGTTAAGCAAACAAATTCTTGTCAGCTTCCTGTTTTATCTGTATTTCCAGCTATTCTATTGAGAATATTTCTTCCGTGGCTAGGTATGTCATGGTAAAGTCAGTGGATTTACTGCACAGTCCCATTGATTGATTTTAATTGGGCTAAGTCATAGGTAAGTGGATTTATGATTGTAGCCAAAATGTACAATCACAGAATGCAAAGGGCAGAGAGGTTAAGATGTACCATCAATCTGCCCATTTGACTAATGAGTCAGAGAAGGTGGCTTCACAAGGCAGAAGTGGAGATATATTGCTGGATTCCAACTCCCCACAGCCTTTGAGCAATGGATAATGGAAAATGAAGTCTAATATTTGGAACAGAAATAGAAAATTTGGGGACTTGACGAGGAATGTTGCCAGTGTGTGGTGCCTTGATGGGCATGTCTAGTTCCAAAATATCTATTGATTGAACAGCAAATTAATAAAGTTGTTCCCTATACTTAGCCTTACTAGAAACTCCTTATCACCGTATTTTATCTTTGGACAGACAGATATATTTAAAAACTCTGGGGTATAGCAATCATGAAGGTGAATGTCTAAAAAGACAGATAAGTAGCATAAGCATGACAGCTTCCTGTTTATTTCTTTGTTAATTAAAAGACTAAATCTGATGAGACAGGAGTACCACAAAGAATATCCATGGGCAAACTGATGTTTTGGGGAAACAAATTGTCTATCCTATATCTGACAGTCCTAAGTTCCTCACAACTGCAATGAAGTCAGAAGACCCCCCTGGTTAGACACTATCTATATGTGAAAAGGGATCAAATCTAAAACATTCAGCTCCTAGAAATCCTTATGTACAGCAATATGAATATAGCCCAAGGAATTAAGGATCAGCGCTATACCATTCAGCTTTAATTAAGCTTTCGTCTGATTTCCACAGTCTTGTGTAATGAATATAAAATTACAACTTTGAAAAAATTGCAAGGGTGGGGAGAGAGTTAAGCTCTGGTTTGATTAGAATACTATTCAATGAGATTTATAAAGCAGAGGATTACATTAGAGACTTCTTTCAGTACAATAAATACCTAAGACCTGTCCTTGCCATGGCTGAAAGTAAAATGGGGGGGGGGGGGGAATACGCAGCTATATTTGTCATAGGAAAGATAATTTATTTCATAGTGCATGTTTTATTAAAGGTTAGGGCCCACATTAAAAGTAACATTGGCATATAAAAGAAATCTGTGTGGGATTACACAAAGGTGATGTCATGTACTTGTACTTTATATAGCACCTTGTTCATTATATAGACTATTTAAACGCATTATCATAATTTTTGCTTAAATTGGATTGCTAGTTCCTAAGCATGTACAGTATTAAATAAAGATGCAATAAGCAATTGGATCACTAATATCTTGGGATATATAAAAAACAGAAAGGAAGAAAGATTGGGGAGTTTGTTATTATTCAATACCACCTATGGATAATATAGCATTTTTTGTTTAATATCACCAATATTGGCCTTGAGAACAAATTCAGATTTGACAAACCAATATTCAGAAGTATGTATTTGCTGGATTCATGTGGAATTTGGTAAATGCGAGTGAGCCTTTGTGATTGCTTTCTTCTGTGTCTAGCTTGTAATTCAACTGAAATGAATGGCCCCATGACAAACAATCCAATATAGCTGGAGATTTGCAGAGGGGAAGTAAATGTGAGTGGCAAGTTGAGAACACAGTGAAGAATAGTTTGGGAGCATTTTAATGATATAGCAATTGCTAAGGTTTTAATCAGTGCCCATAAGGAAGACCACCAAGGCCATATGGAAAGTGATGGAGCCATTCTATTAAAGAAGCTAGCCATTAGCAAGTATAGCACGATACATAGTGGGCATATATTATTTGTTCTGGTGAAAGAGTACAAGGGGAGAAGTAAATAACCAGTTGCATGATAATTCAGTATATGTATATATTTTGGTTGCATTTTGCTCATCTTAATTATGATTAAGTTGGTTTACTCCAGACACCTTAATTGGACCAGCTCAGATTTCCAAATGGCTTGCCAGTTTTCCAATGATACAGCAAGATGTTCTTCCACATCTCTGTCTACCTCTAGTACAAACTCAACCAGTGCCAGCCCTGCCCAAATGTGACACCCAAATGTAAATGATGCCACAGAATGCCATCGAGCCTTCTGTGGAGCTAGTTTTCCCCCTGTGGTGCATTTTGGATAGTGTGCAAGTGTGAAGTGAATGAACTATTAATCATCAACAACCAATTACTTTGTATTAGCATTGTAGTCTCCTGGCTAATGTAATATCACTATACACTAAGTCAAGAAATAATACTTTGTTATCAATTCCATCCTGTCAAGATTCATCTTTTGTGGGGTCCTTTTTTTAAAAAGATTTGTTATTGTTCTTATGTTACATTATATCTCTCATTACACCAACCAAGTTGTTACTAGGCAAAAGTTTTTGGCATACAAATGCATACAAATTTTTTAAAAAATTATCTTCCTAATCCATTAATTTCTAAACTTCTTCTTAACATCTTGTGATTTATGTTTAGCTCATAAATTGAGGTCCTAAATTCAATCTTGCACCATTCAGTAATATTCATATACAATACTTCCATTTCTTAATACCTATTATTGGTTCTAAGTCCATTAGCTATGTTTTAAATTCATTCAATATGTAGTTCCTTAATTAGTTAATATAATAATATTATCACCAGACATCTGGGCAGCTCCAGTATCTTCCATACAGTTATTAAACACACACATTTCCAAAAATTTCACTCCATATTTTCCTTCACACACTATCATTTCCACTGTTATCTTTAACCTCGCTTCCCTAACAATATCATTCCCTTTTTTGTCAATTAGTTTACATTGTCAGGGCTAGAAGAGAGTGGGTTTTGCTCTTTGTTTATGCTTGCCTGGTCACTGTTGGTGGGACTGTTCTTAGTGGTTCCTTGATTAGGCTGTTGTTTATTGGGTTGGTAATTCCTTCATAGGGGTATTGTTTATTGCTTGGTGTTAATCTCTGCTTAGTTGTGGTTGAGTGATGGTCAGGAGGTGTTGTGATCTTTTAACTTTTTGAATGTCTTTTTTTTTAATGATATGTAGATGTTTTTTTATCACTTGTCCTGGAGTGTAGATGGCTGATTTGTATAAGTGCTTCCAGGAATTTTCTACCATTTTTGGATTTAGCCTGGTTTAGGATATTTACTGTCTCCTCACTATGATGAAATCTGTCTATGTGTTATATAATTAAGCAATAAGCAATCATCTTCTGATTGCTAATTGATATACATGGATGAGGTCTGCTAGTCTTCTGCCTGCTTATCCTACATATTGACAGTTATACTCCTTACGTGTAAATTCTTAGTGAGTCCTGCTTTTTTCTCCTGGAGCTTCTGGGTCTTTTGGTTTACTTAAGATCTTTTGGGAGTTTGTAATAAAAAATTGCAAGAGACATTATAGGGCATCAATCATTATCTTCTCTGGTTCTGCAAATATTTTGTCCAACTCCAGGTGAATGGGATTAGTCTTCCTAATAAAATCATGCAAACTCATCCTACCACTCTGAAAGATCTACCAATTCAACCTAGGCAATCGGATGAAGGTCACCTTAAACAATCTGCAGGATAGAATTCTGCTGATGAAATAAGGATACAAATCCTTTATTTTTATCATCCTTATGTCCACAACATAGGTCTAAATATGGACTTTTTGTTTAATCACAGTAATTCTTTCCACTATTAGCATTCCCCTTGTCTTTTCTGCTATTTCATTTTCTAGAACTCCTGAGTAACCCAAGTGCCCCTTGGAAGTTTCATCCCTGCCTCCCATACACACAGCTTCTAGGCACCAGGACAGAACCCTGATAGCCTCTATTGGCTGGCCTGGAATCGAAAGATATACTTGGACATCATCAACATACTGATGATACTAAAGCCCCAGCCAGTGGGTAGACTTAATTGGAAGAGAATACTGTAAATGATCTAACAATTCTATGAGGTGGATTGAATGAATGAATGACCAAACATCATCAAGCCAGTCTTTTGCATAAAAGAAGAATGGAATTCAGAGTCTCTAGTCTACCACTTGACTTCTAGTGTGACTACTATAACTACTAAACTGTATTAACTCTCCTTGGGACTGTGTGACAATCAGTTCAAGCACCTTTTGACAAATGAATATATAAATTATGAAATAAGATTGTAAAGAATCAATGGACAAAGAAGTTGAAAGTATGAATATGATCCTGGACAGATCATTTTGTTCTACCTGATATATTCCAGAGTAACATGTATGTCTCTTTTCAAGATAAATCAATAGATTTTATTAATTATAGGTGATATGGTACTCAACATGCCCCCTTGACGATGATATATTCTAAAGTTGTCCCTTTGGTATAGAATTTGCTTTACATATTTAGTTTATTCTGGAAACATTGTCCAGAAATTCCTAGAGAGTCCAGAAATTGGTGTCTTTTTGTTGCGCTCATATTCTGCTAATTATTTCCAATGATTTGGAAATTAGTAGAAAAGCAGAAATGGATAGCGGCTGCTTTTCTGATTGCATTAATAAATAAATGATAAAATCACATTACAAGGTTGATCAAGTACTGATTCTCCATCAATTATATTATGATCTGAATAATTTACTTTTATTTCTTTATATAATAAAGCATTTTAAGGCCAGATGTACCGTAACTCAAATCTTTAATTTTCTTATTTTTCCTATTACTGTAAGTACACTAACTTAAATGTTAATAATTTAACATGACAGGAATATATCTTATTAGTTTTGACTAATATATGACAGTTTTTGCTTTTATTCTCTTTTTCCTTTTTTGCATACAAAATTAATAAGTAAATGTTAACTAAAAGGAATGTCTTTTGCTTCAAAATAACAGAATTGGAAAGGAGATCTTCTAGTCCGATCTGTTGCTCAATCAGGAGACCCTATACCATTTCAGACAAATGGTTGTTCAATCTCTTCTTAAAAACCTTCAGATAAATCAAGTAAGAGGAGCAAGAGGGAAATATTCAGGTTGTCACCTTGCTTTCTATATACTTCTTGTTCATTTCTTCTAAAAAAACAAATCCAAAATAATAATCTGAAGCAAGACAAGCAATGGCTGAGATTATATCACAATGGCTTGCTTCAACATTAGAGTCCAAACCAAGACAGATCTGATCAACTTTGTTCACAAAAGCACAATTTTTTCAGTATGGGCCATAAATTGCTCCATCCCCAGGACATGCCCACCAACATCTTGGAGATGATGTACAATTAAAAACAGTCAATGCTGGTTAATTCTGTATGAATGTGAAGATGGCAGGTGTGTAAACCCTATTGGCTGCCTCCCCTGGTTTAGGATGGGAATTAGGATATGCTTCTGTACTGTAACCACTTTAGCAATAGCTAAGTAAAAAGTTGAAACCAAATCTGTTCTGGTGACGTTGAATAGATAGGCAGAACATGATAGTAGCACATAAATAGAAATCAATAAATGGTAGTGGTAATTTTATTTATTATTTATTTATTAAATTTATATATGTCATTCATTACCATCAAAATGGCCCAATGAGATGATTATTACTTCATGATATGGGCTTACTCCCAGAGGCATCTTGGATTTAAGAAAAGGCAGTCCCTATCCCTTTGCATGGATATAATAAACCTTATGATGCTTGGCAAAATGATTCATTCAAAGAATTATTTCTTTTGTGGTAGACAGGTTCTTTTGGGTTTAAAGTAACACAAGAAGGCCCCTTTTAGAGTAGATGCTACTGGGTAAGTTCAAGAACTTCCAGTGACTTGTATGGCAAGATATGTTGGCTCTTATGAAACAAAATAATTACTGTAATGGATAAATAGCATTAGCTTTATTTATTATCACCAATTATAAGTAACCATTACTACTAGTAGTTATTGATTCATCTCCTTTTAAGAACACCTTCATGAGTGGCTTTGATATTCTGCTGCACTTAATTTCAGGCTTCTTGATCAGGACCTGGCAGTAAATTATAGAATTTTTCACACTTTATAAATTAGTTTGACTCCTCAGCAAAAGGCTAGTAGAGATTGCTTGGCTAGAATATAATTGTTATTGAAACAGGAAAGTAGCTATACAAAGCATTGATTGCCCATTCTGAGTTACAGGACACTAATGATTCCTATACCTGCATCACTTTAAACTCAAGCCTTTTTTTATGCTCTTTTCCATGAATTGAGGTAGATATTTTCAAGCTGAGCAGTTGATGCATATTTATATAACCAGAGAGCCAGTTTGGTATAAAGGTTAAAGGTATTGGCCAAAAACATTGGAAATAATGAGTTCTATTTCCACCTGAGGAATGAAGTCAGTCAGCCAGTGCCAGATCAAGGGTATCCTGTGCTGTCTCTAGGCCATAGTAACTGGTGGTGCCACCTTTTCCCCATGCAAAGACTTGCCTTTTTTAAAATGTATTGGTGCCCTTAAGCTTTGGCACCTAGGTCACTGCCTGTTTAACCTTAGCCTAAAATTGTCCATGTTCCTGAATACCCTATATTAAAAAGAAAAGAAAAAAACCTCTCCTAGTCATTGTTACAACACTATGCACACCAGTTTACTGAGGTGATATCAAATGTTGAGAAAGCCTCTGTATAATTAAAAAAAAAATCTTAAAAGTAGATTTTTGCTAGCAGGAATAGTAGCCAACAACAACCCCCCAAAATTACACCTTACTTACTTACTTTGGGATTCATAACAGCTGATTTATAATATTTACTTGCTGGATTACAGATTTCTGGGCATGCTGGCTATTTATAAATAACATCTCAATATACAATTCCAGTTTCTTCTTCCTCTCTAAGTTATACAATTTATACACACACACAAAAAAAGGCAGCTAAAGGTTTTGCTTGTGAGATTTAATTTCCCTTTCCATTTTTCTTGCTGAACTACTGGAGAACAGCTTCATTTTAGAAGGACATTACTCAGACAACTTCTACTGTCCTCATAAAGTATCACATTTTATGTGATAACATCAGCATAGTAGCACATTTCAAAGGATTTTTTCTCCTTTGTATATTTTACTTCATTCCATTTCTTTCTGGGCAGCATGCCTCTGAAAGCTACATAAATTATTTTATTGTTTTTATAATTGTTTATTATAAATAAACAAAATTCACACATAACATTACCTTTTCATTTTTCCTTTTCATACGTATAGTTTATAAAGCCAGTTTATACAAAATAACCTGAACCAGGATTGGTTATCATAGTAGCAAAGTAATTTCAGGCAGCAGTTTTTAACAGTATTCCTTTCATTAGAGGTGCATAGTACCAGATATAAATCAGTTGGTACATTCAGAGCAAATATTCTACCCCTGGACAATGACTCAAACACACTGAACAGAGTATGGCAACCCTTTGGTGGCCAGGAATTACATTTGTAAAGCTTTTCTAACCTGGACTAGATGGTCAATCACAGATCTTCATTTTCTCACAATAAGGCTATGTACAATGATACATTCATGAAAGGATCAAACTGTACATTTAAACAAGTTTCTCCAAGCATATGAATGTGCATATGAGATGGGTCAACTTGATCAACTGTTGTTGAAATAGTTTTAGGAAACTTTAGAGGAACATGCATGATTTCTCCTCTTGAAACATATTATTGAAATGGAGCAATGTTTTCATCTAAATGAGTTTTCCACAAGGAGCAATAATTCAAGATAACAAGACATTCCAAATTTTCTAGGGGTTTGCTTCCAGAGCCACACCACCTTTCTCAGTGTACAATGGGCATTCCACATATTGCTTATCATTAGTGACCTGTAATTTTTTGTCGTAAATATATGTAGTGGCAGTCACAGTGCTCATTAGACCTTTTGAACAGGTGTCAGGGATTGAGTCCTAGGAAACTAGAAAGAAAACATTTTCAGGTTTCTGTCTTGAAATGCCTACAGGTGAGTATAGAATTTATCTCATTATTTAAAAAAAATACTCCTTCCCTAATCCCCTAAAATTCCAATTATCTATTTTTATTGAAAATCCAATCTTTGCTTATGTTTGAACAATAAACAGAAATTATGTTCCCCTGCTTTTCCATTTAAAACCGATGTCTCTAACACTTCATATAGCCAATTGTCAAAAGAATGTGGGTACAGAATAATAATGATGAGATGATGATGGTGGTATTATATTATTATTTTCAAAATCCTGTCTGAGATCTTGGATCAACCACTTTCTAACTGTGGCTAGCGAGCAGCACATGACCCTGGTAGAGTACTTTAATAATGTTATTATTCAATCCCATTGCAGGCACTTTGCATTTTTATGTACGTTAAAGCACTCAGTAAGTGATGCGGCTGGCATGGCTGTCAGGAGACTTTCTCTCAGAGCACAGTAATCTTATAAGCAAACAAATCTTCGCCATGTCTGGAAATGGCTGTCAGAGTGACACTGAACAATATAAAACAGAATCTCTACTAGTGCGCGTTGATGAGGAGATAGAAGGTGGTAAGGGACTATCACCTGGAATGTAAAGACAGGCATGAGGAGAATACCTGGACATCATTTATCCTTGCCAATTTATGTAAACAAACATGCTACAATCAGGTTTCTCATGCAGATTTGTGAAAGCCAAGAAATCTATCACATCTCCAGAGAGACAGATACATGCAAATGTTTGCACGTGTGCAGGCACAGAATTACTACAGCATTCATTGTGTATAGTTCATTTACACCCTGGCATCTCATATGCAGCAGCTAAGTAAGGCAAGTTGCTTCTGGATGGGCAAATCACTTCTTTTTATAGAATAGACAATACACAAAGAGCTGAAAGAAGCACCAGCCCTCCCTTGAATTGATCTTAAGACAAGCATTTCAAAACTGCAGGCAGCACCTAACTTTTTATGAAGAGTTGAGACAACAGAGGCTAAAACAAAGTCTATTACTGAACAGAAGCAGAGTGGAAGGAAGCCAACATGTCACATGTTCTTCCTTCTCGCTGCATTGCTGCAAGAGCTGTGAAATGATGAAAATTCCATAATCAGATATGAACTTATTGTCTAGCTTCAAAAGGAATTCCTATTTATTTTTGTTTTTTTTCCTAAACTGTCAAAACATAAAGTAATTTGGAGTCCCTGCAAAATAGTCCTTCATAATAGCATAATTTGATTTAAAATAGATGAGATTGTTTAGCACAATCCTGATTCTGCTATGATTATCGTTGTGTTTCTCTGCAGTTTTAACAGCCTTACTCATACAAAAAAAGTGAACAGTTTGAAGGATCAATCATGTTGAACCCATAATGGTTTTTTTTATCCTGACAGAGCTATAAAAATGAAACCGGATGCAATCCAGCTCTTGTACTTTCTTCACAAATATTAAAATTATGCAATGTGAACTAAGCAAAAAAAATAAAATAAAATTCCTTGAACTAATGCATGCTTTGAAATACCACGTACCCTGTCTTTCCTATCTATTTTATATCCTTACTAAGTGAAAACATGTCACTCATCTTCCATCCACCCTTAACTATCATTAGCTATTGAACTCTGTTAAAACTTTAGTCAATATTCGATTTTAAACAACTATAATAATGAACTTCAGATATAAAACATCGTTTCATTTCATATGCTTATATGGAAGTAAAGGAGAATTTGAACAAGCACTTCAGCATTTCTTTAGCTTTACTATGCAACCAAATCAAATTTTATAATGATAGAAGATGCTATTTTATCTTTTTAAATGCTGTTTTACAAGGCAGTCATTTCCCAAAAAAACTTTTAATTATGTGGAACAGAAAGAATAAAGAGCTAACCCAGCCACAATTTATCCTAAATCCACCACCACCCTCTCCAAAATATTCTTCAGTCATAAATATTTCCTCACAAAGAATCTTTCTCTCTTTCTCCTTCCTTCCTTCCTTCCTTCCTTCCTTCCTTCCTTCCTTCAGTCCTTCCTTCCTTCCTTCCTTCGTTC